>JAKUBI010000022.1:0-156168 GCA_030563165.1 Teunomyces stri
ATTAATATTGGCCAAGATACGTTATAAATATTTAGGACATACGCGTATTTCGTCAAGGAAGCGAGCCAGCTATCTGTGGTGTTGCATGGAGAATATCTACCTTTTGAATGATAAGATGTACTCAGTTGTTTTGAGATTTCATTAATATTGGCTGATTTTTGCCATTATTTAGATTCCTATTTTCTCTTTCGTATGTTTTTGTATGTTATAATCCATCATTAGATTATATTTTAGTTTATTATTAAATCAATTATTTTAGTGTGCTGTGATTTGGATCATCGCATCTTTTAGTTGACCGACTATCATGTCATCTATTGGTTTTGTTGCAACACTGGAGCCACTTTTCAAAATTATAACAATTTTCATCGTCTTGGTTGTAATCAAGCGGCGATGTGTCTTGAGGTATTCCTAGTCGAAAACTGAATTAGTGGTTGGGATTGATGCTGTACCAATCACAAATTACTGTATTGGTTGTTGAAATCAAACCATGAGAGGTGTTGGGTTAATCCAAGCAGTCGAAAATGGAATGTTGGTTGCAATTGAAAATGTGCGAATTACAAATTAAGGATTAAGGTATTGGTAATCATAATTTGTGTTACATGAATTGAGTGCTCGTCAGATAGTCTAAAGGTTATTTGATTGAGAATGATACTATTAGATACTGATGAACTGGCTCAATATTTGGATATATAAGTTTACATAAGTTTCCAACTTCTTAGTTTATTTGAAGAAAATATTTCTATTTACTTAGAGTTATAAGAAAGTAAATCATCAACATTGTCAGTTCCCAAGACAGTTCGAGGTATCACTTCAACAAAAACAATGGTTAACCTCCATATTCATGAGAAAGAAATAATTTGCAGCACAATTTATGCTATCGAAGATATATGCTAGAACTGGACTAATTATTAACCCCTAATTTTGAAGCCAACTAGATTATCGAAGATTTTTAATTCAATGATGTTAGCAAATACTTTTCCTGAAGAATGCATTAGATAAACCCAACTCTACTGAAACTTATACAGGCAAAATGCCTTTTTCCCTTTAACTATCACGTGATGAATAAGAATTCTAAAAACAGGTGCGATATTAGTTTAAGAGGAGGTGTGCCAATTAGTCTGAACTTACTGTACTTATTGAATTTACTAAAAATTATGTGTTTATCAACAAAGCAGCTTATAGCATCAACTTAACCAGAAGTGGTTCATGAGCTTGAAAAGATAAAAACCCTTGTCTTTAAGATTCTGTTTACTAGGACAAAAATTCAAACAATGCTTGATGCGGTCTATGATGAAGGTCTTTTTTAGTAAGTACGATAATGCCAAATGAAACCAAAGAAAGAAGCATAGGTATAGGAAAATAATATAATCCAGATATCAAATTGTGTTCTTAGTATATTTCAAGAAATATACTTTACCGAACATTGTAAACAATTTTTTTTAATATGGAAGAATTATTGGATACAGTTACTTAGTTACGGATAATGTTAGTATTTATAAAAACACAAGTATTAATAGAATTTTCAGTGCAAGAGGATACAGAGTACTTTGTTTGCCCTCTTATTCATTTGAATTGAATCCTATTGTACAGATTTGACACATTTTCAAAAGTGGACCAAAAAGAGAGAAATATTTAGGTAAAGAAACCTTAGTTGAGCTAGAGTCTACACTCCACATATGGTGTACTGACCCCACTAATACCTGTCATCCCTGTTTGTTTCTTGCATACACTATGGAGTAGTCCACATTTTTTGCATGGATCAACGAAGGAATTTCTCAAATCTCAAAGGACTCTACGTTCTCCAGTTTTTAAGTTCTAATTTTGAAGGAAAGCTTAACTCAAATATTCTAAAATAGTTTCCGCTTCCATCCTGAGGTGTAATATTCGATTTAGGCCTTATTTTAATTAATGTAAAAAATTAATTTTTAATTGAAAGCTATTCACCTAATTTTCTTATAGATAAATTCTCCGTTTTGATGGTAATGTTAATCTTCGGTGATTGTTGTCAAATCTATTCCCCCGTGCTGAATGCAATTCTTCGACGTGTTGGTTCTTTAATAAACAACTTGAAGTTGGGTATGAGTTTGATAAAAAGAGTTCTATTTAAGGAGATTTTGGATCTTGTTTTACATTTACTAACATTATCAACCTGTTATAGCCTGGGACATTACAAACGCTTTATTAATTTTGCAACATGAGGTATTGTCATAATACTCCCTGTAATCATTTTGACTCCTGTTTACTATGGTTAGTAAAAATATTAAGAAACATTCGACCACGCCCTATTCGATTGAACTGTCTTCTTTTTTTATTTTTGTAACAGAAACACGATGAGTTTACTTACTTGCCCCTAGATGAATATCCTGTTTGTCTGAATCCTAGCTTGCAACATTGTAAATTTAAGATATTCACCCCTGTTGATTTACTGAATGTATAATTGTAATTTCTTGATTATAAATCTGCTATGTTGCAAACTGTTTTAAGGGGTACTAAAGCATGTTTTTAATGTTTTTTTAACACCAAAAATATTTACATTCTGAAAATCTTTTCGAGGTGTGTCATTCTTGATCTTAAAATGATTTACTGGCATTTTGGTTGACTGGAAATATAGCAACTAAAACAAGGACCATAATAAATATTTAATCGCTGTTGGGTATTTTTTGTCATTCTTGATAGCGGAAACCCCAGCCATGGTTCGGCGAAAATGTGTAAAGATCAGATTGAACAAAATTTATAGCTTTCGGACAAAAATCTAAACCGTTGATCTGCCAAAATATCCTTGCACTTTCTGATTTTTAGCATATTCTAATCTGTCCAAAATTAATATTGAATACTCCGTAAAAATATTCTGAGGTGTTGGTTGTTTTCTATATGAAAGGTACAATACTTTCGGGCTACTTTTTGTACAGTTCAATTTGGCGAACCTTCTCTAATCTCTTCAGTAATCTGATAGCGGCTTTGTGTGCAGGCTTGTTGATAATAAAAAAATTCTCATCTCTCAAAACCATTCTCATTGATGTACTGTAACTTTTTGGCAAAGAAGATCAATAATTCGTCACTATTCACAGCAATATTCAATATGACTCAAGTTCAAGCAAAGAAGAACGGAAGAGAATTATATGATTTGATTGGAAAGCCAAAAACTGTTGTCGCACCTATGGTTGATCAATCAGAATTGGCTTGGAGAATTCTTTCTAGGCGATACGGAGCAGAGTTATGTTATACGCCCATGTTTCATGCTCGGCTATTTGCCAATGATGAGAAATATTTCAATAATATGTGGAGTGAGTGGGATGGTGATGAAGAACACGATAGATCATTAGTTGTCCAGTTTTGTGCTAATGACCCAGAATACTTGTTGGCTGCAGCGAAGAAGATAGAAGACAAATGTGATGCAGTAGATTTAAATTTAGGGTGTCCACAAGGTATTGCAAAGAAAGGAAAATATGGTGCATTCTTGATGGATGATTGGGATTTAGTTCACAAGTTGATTAGAACTTTGCATAATAATTTGAAGGTTCCTGTAACGGCCAAGATCAGAGTTTATGATGACTGGGATAAGTCATTAGAGTACGCAAAGATGGTTCTAGACGCAGGAGCCCAATTTATCACAATTCATGGAAGAACAAGAGACATGAAGGGTCAAGCCACTGGTTTGGCAAATTGGAAAATTTTGAGGTTTTTGAGAGAAAACTTACCCAAGGATCAGGTATTTTTTGCCAATGGAAATATATTATACCCAGATGATCTTGAAAGATGCAAGGAACAAACTCTTTGTGATGCAGTTATGTCTGCAGAAGGTAATTTGTATAACCCAGGTGTGTTTTGGACAAAAACGGAAGATAAGGAAAAGCAATTTGCAAGAGTTGATGTCATGCTTAGAGAATACTTCGAAATTGTAAAGTTATGTCCTGGTGTTGCATCAAAGCATGCTATGAAGGCTCATTTTTTCAAACTTTTGCATGCTTTCTTATGCATCCATAAAGAATTAAGACCAGTAATTGGAAGAACCAGTGTTCATGCAAGTCTTGACGATTGGGAATCTATCGTGATTCAAGTTGAGACGATAGTAAACGAAATATTCGAAAAACCTGACATAAACGAGTTAGATGTCATAACTGTCAATGACAGGAAAGAATCCTGGGGTGGTTCTTATAGAACCATTCCGTATTGGAGATGTCAACCATATTTTAGAACAGTTGATGGAGAAAAGCAGAATACTCGAATACTCAAAGTTGCCAGCGATAATTCAGGTGTGAAAACAGATTCCAGTTCTTCCAAGCGCAAATTATCAGCCTCCAACATTAATCCACCTTCCAAAAAACCTAGTAATGAGCAGTCGTAACATCGACACATATGATATTGTATTTATAGATTAATTTTAACATTTATTAGAGTTGCAATATTAAGAAAACTCTTTACTGAGAGTATCATTCGCCCAATATTTTAGGCCTATTCCAATACCCCAATCGTCGTTAATATAACGAACAGGATTGTCAACGCCAACTTGGTAAAGTGATTCAAGTTCTTTTTTCGTCAACGGAGGCAATCTGATAATTGTTTTTATCCTCTCTAAATTGGATGATCTGGGAAGAACTGGTCTTCCTTCTAAGATGTGGTACGCTTGTGCAATCTCATTCTCGGTGACATCATACTTTTTGGCAAGTTCCTTAATAAGAGGTACTTTCAAGACAGGGGCTCCATTGCTTCCCACTGGACTATATGCCACGATCAAAACGTTATTGTTCTTGTTAAATTGAATTAATTCTTTAATGGGTAACTGTGGGTGATATTCAACTTGATTAACCACTGGCTTATGAGCTGCAACTTCCAATAATTGACGTAACTTGGGAATTGAATAGTTGGAAACACCAATCGATCTAGTCTTTCTTGTCTCCAATACTTTCTCTAACTTTTGGTAGGATTCGATAAACTTTGTTCCATCAACAGGGTCATCATCAAAAAGGAGATTCCCATTAGAATCTCTTGGAATTGGTGATAAACCATTTCCTGATTGAAAAGCCACTGGCCAATGTTGTAAGAATAAATCAACATAATCAAGGCCTAAATCAGATAACGATTTATCTAATGATTCCTCTGGTCTGTCATAATGTGATGGCCAATACTTGGTAGTTATAAATAAATCTTCACGCTTCACAATATTGTTATCAAACAACTCCTTGAGTGCTTCTCCAATGTATTTCTCCGTGCCATATTTCCAAGCTGTATCAATATGACGATAGCCAGCCTTGACTGCCGTAATGACTTGGTTCTTTACTTCACTTGGATCTTCGGGTGGAACAGTACCCAATCCCAATGCTGGAATTTTATAACCATCACTTAATGTAAAATAGACCTCAGTTGCCAAAGACATTGTTGGGTGTTACTCTGTCGATTCGATTCTCCCACATATTTAACTCCACAACAAATTCGCAAAAATAAAATGTGCACGTGATAAGCCACAATTGAATTAAGGGTTTTCATAGAACAGCATTTTGGACTTTAGTCCCATGGGTGCGTAGCTTGAGATGATGAATGCAGAACAAGTAAGTTAAAGCAAATCACTAAAAGAAACGGCAATACATACCAACTTAAGGAAACTTAAAAACCGTATAACTACATTATGTTGTAATCATTACTCTCATTACAAAACTATTCAAAATTTATGTTTTTTTCAAATAGTTGCAATTTTCATACATTATGATTCACCAAGTAACGGATCAAGATACAACTCCTTAAAATCGGCTAGCTTCCCAAATAAACTCCAAGTATTGGCTTTGTCCAAGTTGTGACTTAGAATATGCTGTAACATGATTGATTACCATAGAACCAAGAATAGGCTCCACAACTGGCTTGAAATATAAAGTATTGAGTATGGCTCAATTAGCCAAACAAGGTTTTGATACATTCTTCACCACCACGATATTGAAACTACAATTAACATCCGGCAAGATGATTCGTGATGCTTTTCTTAAAAATTTCATGAATTTGTATATCCACGTCAAAGGCAAAGAGAAAGGTCCCATTCCTCGGATTCAACATTTTACTGATCGCTCGACCACATTCCAAATTTCCAGAATATAAATTCGAACCATGACCAGATACCTGATGAGATTGAACAAAATGAGTCACTCATGATCTATCTCCCCCAACTTGGCAATATGCCCCTGATAACCTGCAATCTTCACACAATCACTTTTACCCTCATGGGTCTTTTCAAAGCTTATGATTCCAACCACCATATCACTACAATTATGGATGTTTATTCCTCCTCTACTGAAGTTCTCTGGACGCCCACCAAAGGATGTCTTATTGAACAGCTTGTAAAAAAACGAACCGTGTACAGGGCTAAGATTTATCATGGCATTTTGAATCCCAAAATGTTTAATTTGTAACACCAGTTATGTAGTTTTGTTGCAGAGCTTACAATAAAATACCCGAAAATCAATCGGCCATAATATAATAGAGTAGGGAAACAATTTGGGAATTGCCCAGGGAATCCTTAGGAACACACTCTGGACAACATTCCTAGAAGGTAAATTCACAATCAGAATGCCACACACTGATGGACTTTAAATATGAGAAGCATTCACGTTCAAGTGTTCTAGCCAAACACTCATAACGCTTTACCTTCAGAAGTAATTATATTTGTTACAGAATAGAATAATTATTAAATTTCAATGTCGCCAACAATATCGTTATTATCATCATCAATAATTACATCTTCATCCATATACTCGTCCAAATAAACATCATCGTCAACATCAACATCACCAGAATCGTTATTTACGTTGCCATTGTTAATACTTCTGGTGTAATTATTGTTCTGATTGCTATTCACCATTGAATAATGAATTTTGTTAATAGCAGTTAAGTAGATAAAAGAAACCCTCTTCTTCTTTCTATTATATATGAACCAATGATATGACCACATGGTTTGATAAGGGAAGTTCAAGTCTTCTAAAATGGATTCATCGGAGGGTTGAAACTGGTAAATTTGGCAATTATCAAAAGCAGCATTTTGCTGAGGGGGTGAATTATTTCCAGAAATAGAATTATGCCTCGAATTTACACCACTGAAACTATTATGCCTTGAACCATTTCCATTCTGTGCCATTAGCTGTGGAGATGATGTTTTTGAAGGAATAATGTCCATGTAAACATTGACAGTATCCCATATCCAGTTCAATAAATGCTCTTTCTTTCCTAGTGATATCATGATATTATTAAAACGATTCATCAATTCCTCAGCATTCAGTATTCTGTGAAAATTCTCAGTAGTAGGCTGGAGATTGGAAAAGTCATGATCTGGATAAGATGTATTCAAGATTGCAATAAGATATGCAAAGGTTTTTCTTGTTGTAACATTCTTCAATGGTCCAAATGGGGATTCATCCAAATTGTCATTGTCTTGTGCAATGCCCTCACTTAATGACTTCAGGAGTGCAGAGTCTTTGTTTACAGATGAAGAAAATAATGCTCTGTTAAAATTCACCAGTACATTGCTTTCTCCTCTGTCTCTTTCATACTGACTTCCTCTTCTTTGAGATAAGCTTCCACTTAAAGTGGGAGGACTGGCATTACTGCTACCCAATAAGGAAATCATTGAGTTTTGACGGTCACGCTCCATCGATCTTGATAATTGGTTGTCTTCTAAGATCTGGTCCAAGTGTTTATCAATTGTTTTGAATAGCTTTCGGTCGGAGCCAATTGGTTTCGTGGTAAATAAATCGCATCCACCTTTAATCACAAGATTATTATCCTGTGAATGAAAGTTTAGCTCTTGGTTTACCAATTCGATATCAACCTCATCAATAAACTAATAAAGTGGTTAGTTGCGACACGGTCATTCAACAATTTTACATTATCAAATTGACCCACTAATATAGCGGATATTAAGTTGAAATGGAAAATATTATAATTCTATCCCCAGAATTATTAATTGTAGACATACCTTCATAGTTAATGTTGCTTAAATGTAGACTGTAGTTATTTCAAACTCGATACTCAACACATGTCTCGTTGTTTAGG
Organism: Teunomyces stri; assembly: GCA_030563165.1. NCBI lineage: Eukaryota > Fungi > Ascomycota > Pichiomycetes > Serinales > Debaryomycetaceae > Teunomyces > Teunomyces stri. The sequence continues at coordinate 8,032 of JAKUBI010000022.1, forward strand.
TGATTATCTTTTTTTGTTCTTCGCACGCATGAACGCATGAGGTATATACACTCTAGCATCACTCCATGTGGCAATAATATCACACAAAGACGCACAGAACGAATCAGAGTCAATTTCTAGACCACTTCCTTAATCCCTCCCTCCGTAATTTTGAATTCGACATTCTTGTTAGAGAAAGTACAAGTATTGTACTGAGTACATACAACCCTTGCGTACCTTTCTACCAACCAGCCATTTATGTGCGACTCAAGCGGTACATCCCGAGTATATTTTCTCTTGCCTGTGATGGGAGTATTACTTTGGGTTGCATTAAAACCTTCGCAGAGCTCATCATAGCTTAATCCAGTTTCTGAATCAATTCGTTGAAAATCAGGTTTGGATAGAAGTGGCTTGTAAAATTTCATAAGGATCACTCTGTTTAAGACCCGTTTGCTCCAAGTATATCCTAATGTTGGAACGTGCTTCTTTGTTCTGATGTTTTTAAGTTTATGCAATTTTTGAAGATCTTCTTGGATTGATTGAAAGTCAAGCTCAGCATCAGCACTTCTATATCTAGGATCTGCTTCATTATCCCCCTTTTGTCTTTTGTTATCAGCCGAGAAAGCATTTTGAAGCTCCATCTCCAAGATCTCAATGTTCTTTGTACTTATCTGCACCAGGGTATCATAATGCAGCTCATACTTTTTAAAGAGTGCACGCATATCCCATCCGCTACTGATACATGTCTGAAAATCTAAACCTAGCGGATCGTTTTCTCCGTAGTACTCATCGTTGACAGCGGATTCATCAGTTGCAAAGTCACTAACTTGGTTGATTAGAACGATAGCCAAGTTATACTTTTGAGCCAAGCGAACGAAATGTCTATGCAACAAGTATAAGTAATGATACCTCATTATTCTATTGTTATACTTCTCTGACTTGTGAAATCTCTTTAATTGTGCTAGATGCTGATGTTTTATGTCTTGGAAATCCTTGCAATTCTTAAGATCTTCTTCCTGTGATTCAATTCTCTTGCGAAGAAAGCTAGAGTTAGAAAGAGCATCCTCACGTCTTAAATGCTGAGCAATACTGTCAATAATAACCATCTTGAATCGACCTTCACCTTGAGCTAGTTTGATAGGTAATTGCGTATACAATATATGATCTTGACTTTCTAGGTCCTGGCAGTAGATGTAGGAGATATTATCCATCAGAACTTCCTTTCCCGCTTCGATATATGAATCTTGCATCTCTTTGAGGCGTTTTGTTTCTAGAAACGATTCAGTGGCAATATGGATACATTCCTTTCTTTCTGAAGACAATTGACACTGGAGTGATAACTGATTCAAGAAATGAGACTTCCCACAACCACTTGCACCAAATATCTCCGTAATATCACCAATAGGAATCCCACCACCTAATTGTTCATCTATGCTCGTCAATCCCGTCTTTATGAATCGATCTTCGTCTTTCAACTTGGTAATATCTTGAAGACGCGTGGGTTTTGTCTTTATTTGAGATCTGAGCACTTGTATATATGATTCTAATTCTCTAATTGATCTGCCTGAAAGTTTTGAAAGGTGAGAAAGAGATTGATTGGTGTTAGTGATATTGTCACACGACAATAAATCAACAGTCGTGATACCATTTGCTTGAAGAACAGATGTCAAAGATGAGTATTCGGTAGCTATATCACTTTCATTCGAGCCGATTTGCTTCCAAGCATCCATGTCCCTCTTCAAGTCATAAAGGTTAACAATAAAAATTCATTATTTTGATTTTTGTTACACAACCGCGTTAACACTTACACGATCACTAAACAATATATACAAATGACGTAAAAAATTAGGTTTATAGCTACACTAAACTAACAAAAGACGGCTTTAACTGACAACAAATGTAATAAAACATACGAAATTTACCCGAGTAATCCATCACGATCTGGAATTAAATATGTTTTGGACTTGAAAGTCTTGACAAGGAAACTTGGAGCATTCCATCCATACAACAAACCAACACCACCATTTCTCAGTATAGGCACAAGAATAGTGGTGGATGGTTGACTGTATGCTTTAAGCAGAGTCAGTTGTTTAAAGATTTCCTTATTAATTGTTTGCTTGAAAACAGCATCTTGGACATACGTAAGGTCCACGATAGATTGACGGCCAATTGCAGCAACATCACCCAATGCAAAAACATTGTTGTAATCTTTAACACGAAGATATTCGTCAGTAATAATAAATCCCCCTTTGTCAAGAACGGAGTTGTAACTACTCAAGAACTCAGTGTTAGGAGTGAGCTTGTATACTGGAATCACCAAGTCAAACTTCTTGGTGGATCCGTCTTCAAAGGTAATAGTATTACCTTCAATAGAGCTGGACTTGAGGTTATTGATAACCTCAACGTTGAGCTCGGCTAACTTGTTGCTTGCCTTGGAGCGAACAGAGTCAGTTAATCCAGCCAAAGGAGCCGTTGAACCAGTGTACAAAGTTACCTTCTTCTTTTTATCTCTGAATTCATAAGCAATATCGGAAGAAACCTCAACCCCAGTTGAACCACCTCCAACAACAGCAATAGTTTTAGCAGCCTTAATAGAACTAGCGAGCTCACGAATAGCATCAATAGTAAATTGGTGGTCCTTATCATTAGTCAACTTAAAGGCAGGGTGAACAGATCTTGCTCCTGAAGCGATGATCAAATAGTCATATCTTAAGTTGACTTCCTGTCCATCCTTTTGAACGACAATAGTCTGCTGGTCCAAATCGACCTTGTCAACATGACCCTTTATAAACTTTGATGAATGAGCAGTTGGTTTGGTGTACTTATTCAAAACCTCTGAAATGTCTTTCAAGACTTCTTCTGGCTTATGTTCTTCAGTTAAAAGTCTTGGAGTAGCAGGAACAAGAAAAGCTTGTTCGGATGGAGCCACAACTGTAACATTCACAGTGACTCCCGATGAGTTAGATAAAAGAGCTTTAAAAGCATGGATACCTGCAAAAGAGGCACCAATAATCACAACTTCCTTAGACATTCGAATTGATATAGAATTCCAAATTCAATGTCTTGAAAGATATGGCCTTCTGGATACATATTTATGTTTCAGACGAATCTATAAAAGAAAAAAATAAATTCCAGATTTAAATGGACATAAGCGGATTACGATCTCCGTATCATAAAACTAAAAAATATCTTGACATCACTAATTTCAACTTCCTGATTTCGCAAGAACTAAGCACTTCCGTATTGTTTTGCATTGTAGAGGAAATTACTGATGCGTAGAATATCCGAAACTTGAAGTGGAACGGGGAGACTACCCCGCAGCCACACTTATCGAGTACAAAATAATTGATTACAAACGTAGATCCGATGCAACTACAATACAATACTATAAACTAAAATATTTTTTAATTTGTTTTTTTGCTTTTATTGAGCGTTACAATAGCTGGTTAAATTAGTGAGCACCAGAGATGAAGAACCACTTGTCAACAGACTTGTCAATTGGAGCAGCAGGAGCAGGAGCAGCAGCAGGGATTTCAGCAACAGCAACGTCAGAGTAAGTTGGAGTAGAAGACAAGGTGGTGTTGGTCAAGTCAATACCCTTGGAGTCGGTAGCTTCGCCCTTGATCAACTTTTCCCAAGCTTCAGAACATTCGTTGACGATTTCCTCAGCGTACTTCTTGTTCTTGCATTCACCGGAGAAAGCGAATTGGTTTTCTGGCTTACCGTCTGGGATCTTGTAGATTCTGAACCATTCGTTGGTGGCTCTCAACAAACCTGGCAAGTGAGTTTCAACGTCTTCAATGTCGTGCAACTTGTTGGCCAAAGGATCATTGACATCAATGACAATGACCTTCCAGTCAGTTTCACCTTCATCCAAGAGGGCCATGACACCCAAGACCTTGACTTGCTTGACTTCACCAACGGTGGCGACCTTTTCACCAATTTCACAAACGTCCAAAGGATCGTTGTCACCCTTGGCCTTGGTTTCTGGGTGAGTTTGGTTTGGGTCTTCCCAGGTTTGTGGGAAAGCACCGTAGTTGTGGATGTAACCGTGGTGTGGGAAACAGTTACGGACAAATCTCAAGTTACCTTTCTTAGTGTCTTGAATAATTGGGTTCAACTTTTGTTCCTTGGAGATTTCCAACTTGGCGTTGGTCCATCTAGGAACTTCAACAATCATGTTTAAGATAGTCTTTTCTTCATTGGCGTACAATGGAATGTCGTGGAAAGGAGAGACTGGCTTACCATCCTTTTCAATGAAAACCTTGTATTCCAATGTGTTGGCAGCACCGACTTGACGAGTATTGTAGGACATGTTTAAGTGAAAACTGTTTGACAAGCTAGAAATCAGACTGTGGAAAAATTAGTCGACAATTTTCGTTGGCATTTTCCCTGCCGCGCGCGCGCACCAGGCATGTAACATAATCTGTCATTTTTGTATGCAATTTTTGCAAGTTTTCACAATTTCGTTTGTAGGTTTTGCCATGCTAATCTGCAAAACAAACAAAGTGGGCTCCGGGTTGCTCAAGTCACATTATATTTCGCAATCGCCTTACTTAAGATGTACGAATTGAGAGAAACACCATCTTGATCTAACGTATTCATCTCGGATTTAAGCATGAGGAAAATCCCACGTGCACACTCACGTTTCCAGTGTTGAATTGATTTATCCGTTTCATATTTCTCACTTAACTCAACAATTTGTTTAAGAAATCCCACCAGCATTCGGAAATCTCGTAGGGTTAAGTAGGACCAGTCGTGAGTGAAATCCAACAAAAATACTCCTAGTTGTTCCACCTTGATATTTTGCAACTTCTCTTTCAGGTTTCCTAGTTTGTACTGTTTGCAAATATTCATCCCGTAAACATCTGCATCGGCAAATGCTGTAATGCAATGGGTTTCATTGTATGATAAACACCGGACAAATTTCTTGGTGAGGTTATCAGGAAACCCTTTACCTGTAATCACAACAATATTGATAGCAATTTCCGTTGCTTGAGCCGCGACATATTTGCAAAATGATTTAAAAACGGCTTCTTTTTCTAGCACGATCACCAACGTTTGGTCCATCAATTCTACTTGGTGTGAATGTACCAATGGAATAAGAATTGGGTCATCTGAATAGTCAAGTTTTAGGGTTTTCTTATCAAACTTGAAAACACCCTTACCGTATACCATTCCCTTTTGGGACGGATATATCTGAAGATCATCCTCAAGTGACAATCCAAGTGAATCGTGAGCGATAAGCTGCAAGTAGCGCGCACAAACACTTTGGTTCTTGTAAAGATCGATATCGTGATAGTAAAGGTCACGTACAGTTGTAGGTGCACCAGAGTGTACTTGGTTAATAACTAGTTTCAAGGTCTTTACCGCCGTGTGAAAGTCGTATGATCCATTAGAACCAGATAATTGGGGTATTTCTATGTATTTGGATGTGTTTTTTCGCGGCAATTTCAAAACCAATGGATATGTGCCTTGGCAAACCTGGTCCTGAATTTGGCGGTAAATTTCCAACAACACAGAAACCAAGTGTGTTCGAGTACATCTAGTTCTGAAAGGTTAGACATTGAACTATCACTAGATAAAACTGGGTATTACTTACAGCTTGTAATCTAACAAAACTGTTGCTTGCTGAGGTGCGTAGCACGTCAGAAATTTCAAGGAGTGCTTCATATAGTAATGGTAAACAGATCTTTCGTTTCAAGTTACCAATTAGATCTTCTATGTTATTTGTTTTGTTGGTTTGGTTTCTTACTAGTGACTTGGTTTATTATCACAGACGTTTGTAAGTTGTAACTTTCTATCTTTTGCAGTCAATTTCCCGTTTGATAAATAATAAGTGGGACTTCAAATTGTTCGCAAATGACTAGTTTTTTTTATCTGCTTGTTATGGTAACAAAAAAAAAATAGATTGTGTTATTTTTTTGTGAGAATTTGGCTTAGGTTGCCACCTAGGTTCTTAATCTGGTGACGTTGCCTACGATACACAACCGTATCCCCCCCATAATATGCAAATTGATTAGTGGGGATATCACAAGAATCCGTGGAAAATAATATCAATTATAAGCCTTGTCTGGACATCATTGCTTTTTTTCTTTTTGCTTATTATCACTGTTCCCAGGCTGTGTCGTCGTCGACATAATTATTTACTGTATTAGATCATCAAGAAAAATTTGGATATCGGCGTAGGTTTCCTATTCTCAAACTACCTTTTCTGTAGAAATAGAGAGAAAAAAAAACAACTGATCAACAGATCGTATCTTTTTAGACTAGAGAGGGGCTACTTCAAGAAAGAAGTCCTTTCCTAATAGACTCATTCGTTGATTCTATCATTCTATCCTTCTATTGAATCCTGAAGCAAGGAAAATGTTTATTAACAAGCGAGACTTTGATACTAATACTGGGTGGAGCATCGGTGGCGCCAGATGGGCTTTCTTTGCCATCTTTGTTGTCCTTATCCTTATTGTGGTTGTTGGAACCATTCGAGTCAACAAGAAACGGTCACAGCATGGTATCCAGCCCATCTACGGTACGCGGTGGTTGACTCCTCCTTCCTACAGACAATCTCAAACTCAGTATAACCAACCAGACCATTCCCGTGACCCGGATTTACCCTCTGCCTACGTTCCTACTTACACTGCAACTGCCAACGAATACGACATGGGTTACTACGATAACCTGGGAGAGTTCCATGCCAACCCTAACGCAAAGGCTGCCAGCATGGCTCCTCCACAACCGGTTCATCACAGACAAGAAAGCATTTCTAGTAATGGAGCTCCATTATCAACCAATCTTCCATTGACAATCACAGACGAGAACGAAGGTGACCGCCCGTTGGGTCCTCCTCCAGGTCACCCTGACAACACAGATGCACATACCCCAGAAGCAGACGAAGACTTTTATAGGCCAAGTGGCCCTCCACCAACAACCCCAAGAACCCCAACTTCTAATTTCATGAATCGATCACAAAGACCCTCGGGCACACCACCAAACCATGAGCTTGCTTATGCACCAGCAGAATCATCGTCATCCAGTTCAGAATTGCCCCTGTTTACGGATGGTCCCAACCCCCCCAAGTTGTCTGAAAAGAATTAATCAACAATCACCTATTGACGATTGAATAATACATTTTTCAATTCTTCGAACAGTACATTTTTGTTAACTAAAAACAGGTACATACTATTCTGTAGTAGCAAAATGGATTAAAATACAATTGATTCAACTAATAAGAACAAAAATATAAATACACTGATGAAGTAAATTCCTTCAATCGAAATTAGATTCTCAAAGCCTCCTCATATGAAGGTGGGTTTCCTTCGTAAATAATACCACCCTTTTCATTGTAGGTAGCATTGTCGTCACAAACGTCAACACCATTATCCAAAGCCTTGTTCTTCTGGATGGTTGACAATCCCATTTCATCCTTGGTGATCCAAATGTGAGGTTCTTCGTTAGTCACAGCTGGATCAGCATAAGCAGTCTTGAGGAAATCGTCGTTGTACTCAATGTAGTTGTAGTAAGCCTGTGGCATCAGGGCACGAATCAAATCAAATGTTTCAGTCTTTGGCTGGAAAAATCTCTTAAACCACGAAGCAGATTTCTGTGGTGCACCAAATACCGCCTTTCTATTGCTTTGCTCAGCAATAAGTTCACTGTCAAACTGACCAACTTCATTCTTCTTCTCAGAGTCCGATTCAGCCTTGGCTTCACTGGCCTCGGATTCATTACGGATGGAAGCTTGCGCAGGGGCGCTGTTTAAGCCCAATTGGTTGCCACCTTGCCAGTAGTTCTCACCTTCAATTTGGATTTCCTTTCTACCTTGATCATGCATTGGATAGGTGAATGTTGGGTCACCAGAAGCATACTTGATAGCAGAGATTGGTACAGTTTCCAACAATGGCAAGAATTTCCACTTGAGCCACAAGTGAACAACAACGGTGAACACAATAAAAGCACCTTCTAAACCAACACCAACCCAGTTCTTTCCGAAAACAAACATAGCAGTGAGACAAACTTCAGCCAAGTACAAACCGACAAACATTTGGAACAATGCACTTGCATAGTTTCTACCACGCGCATCATGAGTGTTAGGCTGCAACACATAAGTCAACGTGTAAATGAAAGCCAAGTAAATCAAGATAAAAGTGACGGCAGTGAAACCTAAAACTAATGGTGCAATGATCGAGTAGGACAAAGCAATCACAGTCAAAAGCTGGTAAACTGGGTACAAAGTAGAAAAACCTGGTTGACCCAAAATATTCCATCTCTTCCACTTCTTTCTTGGGGTTCCATCCAAGATTTTACCCAAGAACTGTGCCAAGATCAATGGAACAAGTTGTAACAAGAGACCAGAACTAACAGTCAAACCTTGCAAACACAAGTAAGAAATGTAAAAGTTAGAAGCATTTGGAATCTTGTTGGCCAACATCTGCAAAGCCAGGGTTGGCTTGTCAATAATCAGCGGAACAACCGAAGTTGCAGCAGAACCAAGGGTCATAACAATAAAAACATTGACGACTTGGAAAGCAAAGTACCAAGATTGACAGTAACTTTCAACGTGTTGAACAGTAATCAAACCGGAAACCTTACCCATTTTCTTAATGAATGGAGGAACCAAAGACATCAAAATGGCCAAAGCAACAACAGGTAACAAACCAGTAATAAGACCTTGCAACTTTGGAGTCAAGTGGTTAATAAACTTCAAAAAGTGAACCTTCGAAATCAAAAAGTTAATGTTAGAAATAGCACCGACAACAGCAACTGGGATACACCAGAAAATAACCATCAATGTCAAAACAGTGTTGGCAAGAATCTTCTTAACATATCTCTTGTTTCTTGTTAAAGACAAGTTTTCCCAAATAATGTCGTCTGGGGCTAAACCATTGAATCTTCTAACACCCTTAAAGTCACGGTTGTAAGGAATTGCTTGGTAAGCCTTTTGCAATTCCAACTGAGAAGGAAATTCAATAAAGACAGAAGGAACTTTTTTGTTAGACTTGTGGTCTTCTTGTAATTCCTTAATTTCCTTGTTCAACTCACCCAAATGTTCTGCACCATAGTTCAAAGTGTCAACCTTCTTACCAATCAAGAATTTTAATCTGTGAGTTGGTCTCTTCTTACCATCCTTCAAGTACTTGTCAATATCATCAGCTGGTTCAGGAACTGGCTTGCCCTTCTTGATAGCCTTAAGTCTAGTCTTGACGGCCTTGTTGATCACCTTATTAAGGGCGCCTTCGTACTTATCTGCCAACTTGGTACGCTCCTTAACCTTTTCTTGCAATTCCTTGTACTCTCTAGCAAACCAAAGATTGGTTGCAGTTGGAAAGTTCTCACGCAAAGTAGCTTCATCGTTAATTGAGTCAGGAATTTCAGCCAACAAAAGGGTTCTTGAAGATAACAACGAATCGTACAATGGTGTGGTTTGAACAACGTGTCTGAAGGTGGTATAGTAGACCAATTCACGGTAAATCAAAAAGATGACTGAACCAAAAAAGACCCACGAGACAAAGATGTGAGCCAACTGTCTCCATTTGTGTTGGTGAACGTTAAGGTTAGCATACGAGATGGAGCTAAGTCCTTTCAACTGGTTAGAGTTGGAAGCATTCAATGGGAACAAAATTGGCCAAGTAATAAAACAACCAATACAGGTTATAGCACCGAATCCAAACAAAAATCTAATAAAAAAGTAGCCATCAACCCCTGTTTGTTGGATAATGAAGGATTCGGACTTTTTCAAGATGTGAGGAATCCAAGAGAAAACACCACGGGGAGTTTCATCAGTTCTCAAGTCTTTTGGTAAAGAGTCGACTTCGTGACGAGGTTCATAGACTCTTGGTTGTTTCTTACGGATAACAATAAACAAAATAAGGAATACCACAAAGATCACAAACGTTGGAATGAATGTGGACAAAAACTGCGATACCGACGTGTTTGGGTTCGCATCGTCACTTGGAGAAGAACCAGCCATACTGACAACAGTTCTACTTTGTTGTTAAAGTCTCTAGTGAATCCTTGAGAGAAATGAAAGGAAAGGTGTATTTATTTAATTATACCTGAAATTCGATGTGTGTTATTATTTTTTGCATTACCGTATTCCGGTTTCTAATTCCGAGGGAAAGAAGAACACCAGCAAGGATCTTTCTTTATGTTGTAATATGTACATTTACGTGCAGTCCCTCAACCCAGAAGGTTTTACAATTTATGCAACACACAATAGACCCAAAGAGGGGATAGGTCACGAAAGATTAGGATTACTTATGGTTACAAGGTGTTGATTCATTGGATCAAATTCACTCCGTATCTGTAACTTTCTTAGATTTGTGGTCTTTTGTTGCCCTCACGAATTGGGTTCTATTCGTCGTCTAAAGTACCAACCTGATACACGAAACGCGGCTGAGTTGCCCTCGGTTTACGTCATCGGGTTTGTATACCTCTACAATAGAACAAATTGGGCATTCTCCTGCATGAAAAGACCTGAAAATAGTGCGTTGTCATTTCAAGACTGTCATATCAAGACACGTCATATGAGCACTATCCCGGTTACAGATACGTTCCTTTACCCCGATGTGGCGATGCATTTTCCATCCTTATAAGCGATGACCTGTTTTATCTTTTTTTTGTACTGTAGTCACGCATCCTTTTTTTTCTTATTGTTCTATGCAGATGCAAGGGTCGGATTTTTCTTTTACTGTTCTTGGTACGCCTAGATTTTTTTTTTTTCAGGTGCTTGGAAGGTGACTTTTTAGTGCGGAATGGATGTTTCCACACTCTTAATTCTCCACAAAAGAAAACAAACCGTAATTGCCAACCATCTTAACGTTGATTTAAACTGTTTAATAGAAGGAAAGTTAATGGAGGGGTAATTTGAACGCCTTAAATAAAATTAATTCTAACCTTTCGGTAGAATTACAGGTAATTGATTCTTATGCTTAAATTTCCAATATGCTTATACTTTTAATAAATATCATAAAAATGTAGACTATGAAGAAAGAAACCAAATCACTAGCAAGTTTGTACAAGATGAAATTTATTCGATCCTTAGTATTCTGCATTGCTGTCATAGGAGCAATAGAAGTTATCGAATTCGAGAATATGCAAGCATGGGAGCACAAATACTCAAAAATGATATCATCAGACTCCAAGTTTTATGAAAACGTCACATTTTTTTTAAAACAATCCGGGACTTTCTTGACTAAAAAGCCTAAAATTGAAGATAATCATAATATTGATAGCTTAAGCACAGATGATAAACAAAATAACAAAAATGTGTTTGATCAATTTATAGATTTCTTTAACAAAAAAGAAGTGTCAAATGATGAATGGTTCGAAAGCACCAGTGAGGATCCAGTACTAATCGAATATCCAGGTATAATTCCGGTCAGTTCTTGTCAATCACAGGAGTATGGCCAAGACGGATCGGTGGGGTTTTCATACTCACTTGCAAATAAACTAAACTTTTTTGAAAGTCAAGGGGTTAGTGCAACTGGAGGTTTAGGGTTATTAAGGCTTACGGCAGGAGTGAAATTGGGAATCGGATTAGATAACACAGCCCGGCTTTCAGGTGATACCACATGCAAATTAAAAGCCGGTCAGGTGGGTCAGATCTTTATTAAACCAAGATATATTCAACTTACTCCAGTTACCAGAATAGGCAGATGGTCCGAGAGACTCCAGAGAATGATGTTTGATCCTGACTATACTCGTTACGAGCTCGTTAGAGTTCTATTATCAACCAATGATCTCTACACCATTTGTGCTACCGATGATGTAATAGAATTAAACTGTGATGCAGCTGAGCTTGGAGTTCCGGATTGGGATCTGCCCTTTCAAATCACACCTTCCAAAAAGGGGAAATAAACGATTGATTTATTCTAGGGACCAGAGTAGAGCGGGCTCATAAAATACTAGACAAAAATATACACTTTCGGTTACTGTGAAGAAGTGATTCCACATGAAAAAAAAAATTCAGACTGAACTATGGCATTTTTTCTTTTAATATGTAAGGGAACACATCATATGAATAGCTTTCTTAAATTTGCACCGAGGTAGAAACAGCTTCAGCAGCAGCATCAATTTCACTAGCAACACTACCTTTACCACCAACACCGATGTATTTCTCGGAAAATGGCTTGATAACCGAGTTGTAGACGAGAGTAGCTCCACCGAAAGTTGGGATACCAATGTAGAGCAAGAAGATGGTCTTGAACAAGAAGTAGAATGGGACCCAGTACAAGATAGCCTTGGACCAGAATTCAATGACGTTCAAGAAAGCAAAGACAACCCAGTAGGTCAACAACTTGAAGTCGTCGTCGGTACCTGGGGTGTTCAAGGCGATTAAGGAGTAGTAACCTGGAATAACGAAACCGGCAATGTTAGACAAAAGTTGGCCGATACCACCGAGGTTTAAGAAGATAATGACAAAGTAGACACCAACAAAACTTAAAACAGCGTAGGATCTTGGTAAACCGGTTTGACTTTCGAATTGATGTAAGACACTGTGGCCAGCAGTTTGCTAAAAATGGGTTAGTATTTCGCTTGTGAGGAGTGTGGTATAATCCTTGTGGCCATCAACAATGGCCACAAATATTTAAACGTACTCTATCGATGTGAGCCAAAAAGTTCTTTGCTTGTTCTGGAAAAGACATGATTATCAAAATAAATTTTATTCAACTAAACAACTGTGGATATTCAATTGATAAAAAAAGGATGATTTTTGTAGAAACAGGGTCGAAAAATGCTCGAAAATTTTTGTTTGCTTAGAAAAAAGCTGACGATTTATATACAGGCTGAAACCGACGCCCCAAATTTCGTTCTACTTTCCAGCTTGAAATTTCTTCCTACGTACTACTACAATAATCCTTGGGACAAGGAGATGATTTGTGTTCTATAATATATTACTTCTTTTTGGACTTGGCACTTCCTTCAAAACCAGCTCTCTTTTTCTTATTAGCGGCCTTGTTAACCACCCCAGTGAATTTTCTCAACTTGGGAGCCTTCTTGCCCTTCTTTCCCTTGTTATCTCTTCTAGCCTTCAAGTTCTCTTCTCTTCTCTTGGCACGTGCTGCAACGGTATCCTTCACAACTTGCTTTCTTTCCTTCCATTCTATTTCACTTCTTAATTTTTGTCTTTCCTTTCTCTTGATCGCTTTCTTCAAAAGCTTTTCATCATCCTTGATCTTGACACCTTCGGCTTGTGCCATCACCTTCTGCCACTTTTCTTTATTTTTGACCTTTTCTTGTTCTTCTGGTGTCATCTGGGCAAGTTTCTGCTTCTTTTGCTCCAACTTCATCAAGTGTGCCTTAAGATCATTCTGAGCAGGTCCCTTTTGCTTTCTCTTCTCTGCCGTATTACGAAGCTTTTTCAAGTCTGATGTCACTCTGGATCCATCGTTAAACACAATGTTTCCGTACAATACCTCATCTTCTTCCTTTTCATCTTCAGAACCAGAATCCGAATCTTCTTCTTCTTCATCCTCTATTTCTTGATGCTTTCTTTTCAATCTTTCTTGCTTCTTGATTTCCTCCTTTCTTTTACGTTCAGCCAAGATCTGCTCTCTTGACTGTGGAGCACCTGGCAAATTGCTGCCTGGAGCCTTTCTCTTCTCTTTCAAAACTCCAATCTTTGCAGATAATTTCTCTCTCAACTTTGCCAAGTTTTCTTCTCTCTTCTTTTGTTCTTCAGGACTTAAGGTCTTCTTGGATGCCTTGGACTTTACCACTTCCTTCTTTTCGAATTTATTACTTTGTGATTCGTTATCGTCAATTTCATTACCTTCATCATCAAATATCAACAGTCCACCATTTATAAATGAACTTTCATCTCCACTACTGGTATCAGATCCAGATCTTTCATCTTCATTTACTAAATCAATGCCCTCCTCTTTTGATTGGACTTCCTTTTGTACAGATGGAAACTTACTTCCAGGCAAAGAAACCTTGGTTGCAGTTTTGGCTCTGTTATTCAGCACATCTCTGGCACTGGCATGGGAGTTCACATAATCATCTGCATTGTCTTTTGAGTCGGGGTCTAGCTTGGCCCTTTTGTTCTGTTGCAACTCCTTCTTGGATTTCTTTTTGGCTTGCCATTGGTCTTGCGTGGCATCATCGTAGTAGTATTTTGCTGGGATTAGCGATAATAATCCATCAAATGCACTGGAGTGTGTCTTGAGACGTTCCTGAAAAAGTTAGTAACTAGTTCTCTTCTTGAATTGATAAATAAAGCATGAGAGCACCTTTCAAGCTTGTGATACACGATACAACCAAATCCAGGATCTTTGTAGCTAGCTTTAAATACTTCAAATCCTCAAACAAATAAAAATACATACCTCTAATGTGTTACTCATTCTTGAAGTACCTTTTTATAAGTCAAATCTAGTCATATAACGAGGTTATCTTTCCATCCTAAATTTTTCAAGCGCATCGCAAAAATAAAAATAAAAATACTACAGGATGCAATGACTTTGGGGGATGAGACACACATGAGCTATAACCACGAGACACATGGTACCCAATCACAGTAAGAAAAGGATGATTGAGAGATAATGCACATTTTTCTAGTTGATTTATCTTATAATTTGCTTTCTTCCTTAACATTAGAGAAAGATCAGACCGTTAGACGGGGTAAATTAGAGCACGCTACAGTAGTTATACCATGCTGATATTTACTGCGATAACTTTGGTTCGTCCATGAACTAATCAGGGGAATACGCGATAGCAGGACCAACCCGGTGGTTTATTATCAATTTAAAAGCTATCTTTTAAAGAACACATTGTGTTTAATAAAAAGAGAAAGGACACAACTAGATTGAGATAGGTATAATGTCTGCTAACTACTTGGCTCTTTCCCTCCCTAAATCCACCAATGCTACTGAGTGGTTGGAACAATCGTTGGTTGGTGGGAAATTACCCTTGAATAAATTGACCATTCCTGACTTCCAAAGTGGAACTTTGGATTCCTTGGTTCAAGAGAGTGATGAGTTGGCCAAACTCGATACACAATTAGCTACATCTGTTGCCAAAGTTGTTGATATTTTGGCTACTGTGACCGAAACTGACCATCCAACCAAAGTCGTCAACTCCAAGTCTGTTTTTGAATACATTGAAACATTCCAATGGAACACTGCCAAGTACAGATTGGATAAGCCTACCAGTGAATTGATCAAATTGATCTCAGACGAAGCTATTGCTTTAGATAACGATGTCAGAACCACTTACCAAGGTTATCAAACAGCCAAGTCGAACTTCCTCGCTGCCGATAGGAAGAAGAACGGAGATTTGTCGATCAAATCATTACATGAAATTGTTAGACCAGAACACTTTGTTTTGGATTCGGAACACTTGACCACGATTCTTGTTGCTGTTCCCAAGAGTTTGATTTCTGACTTTAAGAACTCGTACGAAACGTTGACTCAGTTTGTTATTCCCAGATCGGCTGCTGAGATTGCTGCAGACCAGGAGTATTCTCTTTACACTGTGACTTTGTTCAAAAAGTACCAGCAAGAGTTTGTCAATGCTGCCAGAGAACACAAGTGGCATCCACGTAATGACTTTACATATTCCGAGGAAACCTTGAACAACTTGAGAAAGGAGTTTGATTTGACCAGAGCCACCGAGTCCAAAGCCAAGAACGATGCTATTCGTTTAGCAAAAACTGCATACTCGGACATTTTTGCATCTTGGTTCCATATCAAGGTCATTAGGGTCTACGTTGAGTCTGTGTTGAGGTACGGGTTACCACCTCAGTTTGATTTTTTTTTGATCAAGTTTCAAGGAACTAATTCCAAGAGTCTGGACCGGGCCAAAAAAGAATTGATAGAAAAGTTTGGATACTTGGGCGGCGATGGATTCTCCACCAAGAGCAATTTACATGAATACGCCTCATTGGTTGATACCGAATATGAGCCGTTTGTGATATACGACTTATCTATTGCCTAGGTAACAAAAATTGGCCCAGGCCCATCTAGGCGCGCGGTGGCTTACACTATTGTGGTTTGCAAGCTGCTTGCAATTATTCGTATATTTCTCATTACATCTTAAAAAATACTTCTTAATGTGACACTTGCAGTCATTGTAGAGGCGTTATAGAGGCTGAGCTCGTAAGCTACGCAATCTCGAAGGATGCAAACTTTGCAATCGGTTATCTCTGAGATCAAAAAAATGTCTATTTAAATGGATGAAAAATTCCACATTTTTCCAATCATTATCATCTTCCTAGTAGAAATCTTATCGTAGGTTACCCAAGCAATCTTCAAGTCGCCAGCAGAAAATTCAACGAGAACACTGTTCTTGCATCCTCTGCTTTCCTTCATGCAGAAAAATTCAACTTTGGAGCACGTATGGCTCTTTTCAACTACAGAAACCAAGTTGTTGTTTGGTCGCCATTGCCACATGGTCCAGAAACCATCAATAGTTTGGAATTGTTGACTGGTTCTAAGGACAATTTCAACGTTACCCACTTGATTATTCCTGACGCCGAACATACTTTGGCTGCTAAATCGTTCAAGGAGGTTTACCCCCCAAATGAAGGTAATTGCTCCTGAAGGTGTTGAAGTAGTTAAGGTTGACTACGTGCTTACACCAAAAGAAGACAGCGTTGTGCTTGACAAAGCTGCTCTTCAAGAACTTGCTATCAAGGACTCAGTTATCTTGTACAACTTTGAGTTTGTCTATTTGCCTGACCATGCCAACAAGGAAATTATCACTTTCGACAAGAACCACAAGACTTTTTACGAAGCAGACTGGCTCTTCAACTTGGGGGTTCCAGGTACTACTTCTGGACAAGTGACTTTGGAACAGTATTCTCCAGAAACTGGCTACAACAAAGAATTTAACCTACACAGTGGCTGGTCTTTTATTACCAGATACCTTCAACCAGATAGCAAAGTTGGTAGATTTTTCTTCCGTAAGCTTTCTAGTTACAACACGAGTCTTCCTGGTTTGAAAGCCATTAACAGCTGGGATTTCAACACCATTGTTATGTGTCACGGTAACGTAATTGACAAGAAAGCCAAGGCAGCATTCCTCGGTCTTTCCCAGATGCTTAATTTTTTAGTAGCTTTTATATTTTTACAAGAACAAAGGAGTACCCGCAACAATAAACTATATTTTTTGAGTTTCATATAATTTGTTTCCGAAAGAATATCGGGAATAACAAGACGATTGGAGTCTGATTAACCTGCCCATTTCATAACGTATTCCGAAAAAAATTAATGATAGGAGACACGGCGATTTCCAAGACACCAGAGTTCTTTGATAAGGAATTGCGGGCTAGTCCCAAATATAAACAAATTCAGCAACAACACAATGCATATACCAAAGAGAACCCCTTGCCTGACCATACTTCTGATGAAATCAAACCAAACTTGACTGGCTACACTTTATTTGGCGAAGATAAAATTAATTACAGATCACCTTCACTATACTTTATTGATGACAAGTACTGGTCCCATTCAGATATCTCCGACGATGAGCCTGTGACCAATAATTATTCAATTACAATTTTCCATTTGGGATCGCAATTATCGGGCCACCCCAATATTGTTCATGGAGGATTGCTTGCCACGTTGTTGGATGAATTGACTTGTAGAATTGCATTCCAAAACTTTGAGTCCAAGAGAGGCGTTACAGCCAACTTGAATATTAATTATAAACAGCCCACTTTTGTTGACCAATACGTGATGATCAAGTGTTCGATTATCAAGAAAGAAGGACGCAAGTGTTGGGTCAATGGCTCAATATATAAATTCAACTTGGAAGATGAAGAGGAAGAAATCACCTCAGCTAAAAATTTACTTACTGAAAGCACAGTATTGGTCATTGAACCAAAATGGGTCAATGACTTAAAATAATCAGGTATTTATTTATTTATTTCATTAAATTCTATTCTAAATTATCAGTTCCCTTCGCTTTGCTTTGTCCAATCTCAAGTTTGGCACTCTTGGCACCAAATTGAATGGCTCTTTTGAGTTCAAATTTAACCCAATCCAATCCAAGGGAACCTGCCAATTCTCGTAATAAATACTTTCTGGTGGCTTTAATCACCACCTGTGCCCCTTTCTTCTTTGTTACAACAGTCTCAAAGGTATAGTGTAACTTCAAATTAGGTTCCACTTCATTAATAACAAATTCAATCAATTCTTCGTCCAAGTAAGGATATCTCAACTCTTTACCCCATGCACTTATCACTCTATCATCCCGTCCTAAATTACGCTTGTGAATAATCTCAATATCATGAATAAGTTCTTGTGATAGTTGGTCATAGCACGATGAGATATCTTCTAGAGAAGACAATGCACTTAAGCTATTGGTAAATATCGACTCATGTCTTGAATAACCAGCAAAGAGTTCATCTGCACCCAATCCACTAAATAAAACCTTTGAGTTCGAAATGTAATCTGAGGTAACATCAACATATCTAGCTTCGTTAGCCAAGAATTCGACAAACGAAACATCACCTTGGGTCAACACCGACATGGAAGTTTTCCTCTTGGAAGATGCAAAGTAGAATGCAATGGCAATCGATAAATCCATTTCGGTGTTACAGGGAAACATCAAGTCACAGACACGATTCTTGTGAGTGAGCCATTCCTCGTAACTAACATTAATTTCAACCAATCGTATGTTGACTCGATCATCATTGTATTTCTGGGCCAAGTGAAACCAGGACTTCTTACTGAGCTCTCTGTCAGGAGATTTAGATGCAGCTTGGTTGGTTCGAGGATTGTCAAAACCAACAGTTAGTAAATCTATATTGGTTGCGTAGTCAAGTGTTTGTGCTTGAATGTTTTCACATATCAAAGATGCAAGAACTGTACAATCTAACCCACCCGAGAATAAAATAGCCAAGTTAGCTGACTGATCAAGGAGCGGATTTATCGACTCTTGACGACACAAAGTTGTTTTTTGTAATATGGAACGCAATTTTACAATTCGTTCTTGATATGTTATACCCGAATCGTACTGCAACGGACAAAAATCTCTTGGCTTACCATTATACTTTTGATGCAAGTCATAGTAGCTGTATTTGAGGAGGTTTCTGGACTCGAGATCGTACTTGATAATCTCGTTCTCACAGTCTTCAAACTCAACTGACTTTTCTGGCAAAGAAGAAATCAATAATTGATCTTCAGCAATCGAGTATAAAAGAGACCGTTTCCCTACAGAGTCACGACCAAAATAAATCGATTTGGTATTAAGATCATGAAGAACAAAGGCAAACTCTCCACTCAATTGGCTAATGGTTTTCAAAATTGCGTCGGTACCTTCGTGATTCTGGATATTTTCCATCAACCTTTCAATAATAAAATGAGTATCATTTGTTGAAAGACACTCTTCGTTATACAATTCACCATTGAATTGAAGTATGAAATTGTTTTGGTGGATTGGTTGTTCTTGGAAGGGCTGGCGCAAGGAAAGCACAGATGAAAATATATGGTAGTATTTGTTATCGTGACAAAATTCATTATACTGGAGATAATCAGGACCACGGCTAGCAATTTTATAAACTAGAGATTCAAAGAATGAGTGGGATGCACTTTCAACCATATGACCACTGTCCGTACTATCACTGTCACTTAATAGACTGCTGATCTGATCCTGGATGATCTGAACCTCTGAATTTTTGGCTTCTTTGGATAATTTGACATTGTTTTTAGCTTTGCCAAGTTGTAAGTTCAAATCTCTTAATTTTTCCAAGGATTGTAGCTTAATGAGATCTCCTTGGCTTAAAGGTTTTATGTTTTCTTTTGTATCGATATCTACAAACTTGCGTTGAATTTCATTAACATTATTGGATTCCCATGTAGAAATTTCATCAACAGTAGCACTTGATCTTTTATTCAAAAGGTCCTGAAAACATCCTGGTGTCTGGATCTTGTTGTCACCTATCAAACATAGAATACCACACATATACTGATTGGTAGATTATTGACCGTTGTTTCTTAAGATCAGTTTCGATGTAAGTCACGTGCCAAATAAAATATCAAACCCGATCTCAAACAAACCAACCAAACTCATTACAGATACTTTTCCATTCCAAGCAAAAGGGTACTTTCTCTTATTTTATTTTATTTTTAATATACAAACCTTATCCAAAAATACGAAAATCTACTTACAAACATACTCTTGTCCTTTTTTCAAGAAATGGTAATGTGTCCTCTACCACTTTCTTTCAAGTAAGATACTAGTTCGTTTCTGGAGTACTTGTCAAAAAGTTCCTTAAAGTTTCCAATAGGAATACCACCAATAAACAAGCGAGGAATCTTGTCATGGGATGTTGTTGTTTTTTTCAATGTGAGCATGGAGTTTTCAATAACTACATTGTCTTGCGTGATTTCATCGTCTTCATTGTCTTCGTCAATATTGTAGTCATAAGATAAGTCGTTCTTGATACCAGAACTAGCCTTGGAGTCGTCAAGATCCTTGTGAGA
The DNA here is from genome assembly GCA_030563165.1 of Teunomyces stri. Taxonomy (NCBI): domain Eukaryota; kingdom Fungi; phylum Ascomycota; class Pichiomycetes; order Serinales; family Debaryomycetaceae; genus Teunomyces; species Teunomyces stri. The sequence goes on from JAKUBI010000022.1 coordinate 28,437, forward strand.
TTCGTACTTGTTCAAGTAGTTCAAGATATTGTTGCTGTTGGGATGCTTAGATAAGTCAACCACCTTTGGTTCTGGAGTGATGCCCAAGTTCATCAAGATTTTCTCCAACTTTTGTTGCTTAGGGGAGACAGAATCAGTAGATAAAATGATAATGGGACTTACAGAAAAGATTTCCTGAAGGTCGAGTTGAGGACCTTTTGTTTCCGTGAAATGATTGTCTTGAGAAGAAGCTCCATTTTTTTGGGAGGCAGGAACCGACTCTTTTATAGGAACAGAGCTTTCAGCTGAGGCATCAGAAGCCTTAGGAAGTGTATCAATAATTGGGTTAGCTTTGATGATACTGTCGTGGGTATTAGTAATTGTCTTGCCAATCATAGGTGTATTGATGGCCAGATCTGAATTTCCAGAAAAAATCGTAAAAAAGATCAAGACATTAAGGCAACAAAAAAGGAAAAAACCCATCACCGCCAGAATGAAGAGGTTGGATTTTGATTTCGATTCATCTTCCAGCACCGGCGCCTTTTCGACATCGATATAAAATGAAGGTTTGAGTGTAGAGTTCCGTCTCTGGTGGGAGGACATTCTTGTTGAAAAAATGAGGAGATCCGGGGTAATGGAAAAAAATGAGCAAGAAGGTTAGGGGGGGAAGGCGGAGTTGAGGGGTCGGATGGGCAAGAACTGCGGTGAAATGGTCCTAAACACTGTCCAAAACTAAACGTATAGCAAAAAGGATTGTAGATAGTACGGGAGAATAAACGATGGTCAACAAGTTAACAATTCAGGGAATATGGAAGTTTTTTATATCAGGGCAATTTTTCAGGTCTAGACTGGTTTCGAGGCACTCTTATTTTCGTTGGCGCAAGGTTGGGGCGTGGCCACTTTTGTCGAGGGGCGTTCCAGAATCTATGTAACACCAAAAAGAAAAACAAAAAAATAACGGCATCCGTTTATTTTGTATCCCTTCATGAGTTTTTTTTGCACACTACTACATCTGCTTGCAATGATAGGGTTTTAGTTACGTTTGGAAACTGTTTCTAGCAGCAGCATACATAGTACCTGCTGAAAAGTATGCGTTATTTTTTGGCGTCAGTTGTGTTTACAAACGGTATCATAACTGTGGGGCAATGCCCGAACGCGCTCCCGACCACACGAAAACACTTCTGTGGGGATGGATAGCCGGTAATAAAAAAATAAATAAAAAAATGTGCGGATGCGCACATCCGATCCGAGGCTCCATATACATCGGTCATATCGGCGATACGTAGACGTTTTCTGACTTCTGTAAGCAACAACTGTCGGCCAATCTTGGCGCTAGTTGGAAAAAGGTAGCCCAAAATTAAAAGAAGACCAACAAAGGATTATGAGGGTCCATTCAGATGGCTACTACACAACGCCACCTAGACGATATTGGATGAAAGAGCATTGATCGGGTTTAGAACCTTATATTTGTCTAAATAGGGAAGTCACAACATCCTCTTAGTAATTGACTTTGTAACCGATCTTGTCTAATCCCCTGACTAAAAAAAGGCACAAACTCCTTAGTTGCTGCAGACTTTTTTTTAAAAAAAATTTGAGTTTTCGGATTTGTCCTTCAGTCTGTAGCACTTTTTTCTGTCTGTCATTTTGTCATTTTGTCTTTTTTTTTTGTCTGTCGAATTTCAGTAAACTTTTGTCTGTCTGAAAACAAAAAAATGTCTATGGATTTTGTGTCTGTATTTTCATTTTTTTTTTGTCTGAAGATAAACAAACAAATATACATAGGCAGAACTGCTTCAGGTCACTATGGCCTCCAGAACTCGGCACTACGATTTACAAAACCTAGGTGAGCCTCTTCCATTACCATACAAAATTATACATGATAACCATGATGACGATAGAACTGCCGTAGACACAAAACAGATCCAACCACACAAAGAACATATACCAACAACACCAATCATTTCACATATACGACCTAGAACAGCTCATAGTGTGGTCAATGAGCCGCTACCTCTCAAAAAGAAGCCACAGGAAACATCTCCCAAACTTATCCGATTGGATTTGGGACCACGGCCCATTCGTTTCAAGCACGACACCACGAGAGCTATCGACATGATCAACCAGAGCCTCACACAACTAGAATCAGCCCGAATATCCGAGTCTGAGTTGCAGGACATTGAAGGAATAAGCAGCAAGCTTGAACAGATACTTACAGATCAACGAGAAAAGCGTACAGAAGAGGAACACGATTCTGTGAGTATATTAGAAGAGTTGGAACGACTAAAGTTGGAGACGAAGGTGAATGGTAAAAGAACCAGATCGAAACAAACAAATATTCAATTAGGATTGGTTATGTTGGGTGTTGTGGTGTTTTTCATTTCGTCTTTCTTTGCATCTGGACTCAAGTACGAGTACTGTTACTATTTCTGTTGACCTTCTCTCTCTCTCTATGTATTATTATTGTACAATATGTGTAAGACTATTTACATCATTCATCATAATCATTCTTTGGTGGAGCAGCACTTTCACTTCTCAAGTACAAGTCGATGGCAGTGGAGAATACAGCAAAACCAGCACAACCAATGAACGCAGCTTGGGGTCCTGCCTTGATCGACAAACCAGCACCAGTGATACAACCAGCAGTGACCCCGTTATAGATATCATGTTTGGCACGCAAACTCTCAATAGAACATTCGACTCCCGAGTAGATCATACCGATGTAACCAAAGTTACGGGCAGATGAGTACGATCTCTTGGCCATATCAGTAAATTGTAACTTCATCTGTTGCTTGAACGGCAATTCACTGATATGCTTAACAGCCTCTGTTCCCACAGGCACATCATATGCCATGGAGGCCATGAAAAGACCAAAAAACCCCCCGAGAGCAAACCCAGACACTGCAGCCATCGTTGTCTTTCCTGGACAAGATTGCATGAATTCAACCATCTTTTTGGCCCCAAACTCGGCTTGTTCTTCTTGTGACATTTCCGATAGAGACTTCTGGGGTCCCTGTGGCCCGGTATACACTCCAAAAACCATCGAGATACAGTTCTATCGGGTGGCAATCCGTATTGTGACTTGGTAAGTGCAAGTAACAAAATTTTCATGTCACGTGCGCAAGGACCAGCTGCCATTGACGACTTTTGGTGATAATGTCTGACCGACACGACATAAACGACATAAACGAAAGGTCTCAATTCGTGTCTGGTGTCGGCTCCGACATAAATCATAATTACAAAAAAATACGGCTAGGATTATAATTCAGTGTCTGATTTCCAAAAAAAGCGCATGATTTTTCGTACCCCCAGAAGCGATGGCCAGATTTCCGCACTGTTGGCGCTAGAAGCGACTGAGAAGACGACAGCAACGACGGAGTGTTTTGCGACAAAAAAATAGGGTGATTTGGGATGTCGCTAAAAATTAAAAAAAAGCGCATCCCAAACACAGACATGCTGCAAAATCCCCCTCCCCGACACTGGGTGGTTCAGACAGACAAAAAATGTAGAAATACATGTACGAACCACGAGTGGATAAACCCGACACCAAAAACGGAAAATGTCAGGCACGGTAAAAGACTCCGTTCCGTTTCTTTTTTGGAATTGGTCTGTCACCGTCAGATGTGGGTCGGGGAAACCAACAAATGCGGGAGAAAAATAAGGGATCGAGTCACCTGTTTTGATCTATTTTTTTTTTAATTGTTAAAATACCAGCAGCACCTGATGTAAGAGCACCCCACTTTTTTTTAAAAGTAGTTTAGGAGGAATTGTCACCTGTTCTCCACCAATCATGGGGTTTCCTGTGGGAGGAGAGATGTTCCTAAATTGTCTATTTTCCGCATTTAGACGCACAGGGCCCAGGATCTCCCCACCAGGTCACCGATTTTACCTATACGAGAAAAATCGCCTATTGGTGCAATGCAAAACAACAAACTAACTAACTAAGTTTGCCATACCCAACCACAGGGAGCGTAGGAACATTGTATCCAAGTATAAATAGTTCTATGTTTTCTCTTGTCCCTGTTTTTTTTGTTTCCTTCTTCAGTATTTATAGTATTCAATAAATACTTTAAATTCATCCTCCTTTTCCACAATACCTTCGACCGCTTATATACTATCGTAATAAACCAGTCCCACTTTTCCCTGAACAATGACCAACGCTAAAAAAAACAAGAAGTCATCCTCCACTCCATTGGACTTGGATAATTGTCAACACTTGGACCACTTGCAACCTGCTCCTAAAACAAGATCAATGTCTGTCACGTCGGTTGAATCAACCGGTGAAGACGGAAATCTTCATGTCCACCAAGTTGTCAAGGAAGCTCCAGTAAGAGAATTCGATGACTTGACCAGTTTCGAGAGCTTTGTTAGAGACGAAACCTGGGACAATGAGTATGATTACTTCCATGCTCGTCTTTCGTACTATCCTCCATTTGTGTTGAAGGAATGCCACGAAGACTTGGACAAGATCAAGCCAACTGCCAACAAGAACTCCAGTAAGTTCAAGAGAAACTTGCAACACCATGTCAAGAACCACTTGTTGAAAGACTTGGAAAAGTGCTGTGGCTATGAATTGCACATGGACAAACTCGACACCGTCGAAACTCCAAAGACCATCACCTGGAAGTTTAAGGACGACTCCCATCACGGGTTCTCTCAAGAAGAAGAAGAAAAGAACCACAGACGCTGGAGATTGGATTTGGCTATCACCTGCAACAACGAAAACGCCTTGGTTGTGGTTGATTATATGGCTACACCAGTCTTGGATTAAAAGCAAATCATGTCCTCTGAGATTTCCATTTCTGCGTGGCTGCCTTGTTAATAGCTGTCTAACGACGTAATGTGTGTAATGAAATGTATTTTTGTTTTCACAATAAATCAACTCAACTCCGGGCCAAACTGTCATACTGTGGACTAGCAAAATTGTAGTTATTGGTGTATTCTGTGAGATGTGAGGTAAGAAAACTCAAGATTTCTGTTATTTCGTTCATAAGCACCGAGATACTCACGCCGTCCATGGTCGTTTGACTGATCATTCCAGGAAAAGAGATCAAGAGTCTCAACAAGTGTTCGATTCCATATACCTCACTTTGATGGGTTGTGGGGCTGATAACTTCATCCTTGAGCAACTCCAAGTACTGTAAGTTCTCGTACTTGTAAAGTAGATTGAGACTTAGAGATTTGTTGAAGTATAACTCGAGTCCCAGCAACAATTCATCAAGAATTCCTTGTTGGACTGTATCATTCAAAGTAGCTTTTCTATACTCAGTATAGTCCTTGATGATTTTACACACGGGGTTCTTGCTTGGAAGATCGATGATTTTCTTGTCTCTGGTGATATATTCCCAGTCATCAACCAAGAGATGTTTGAGCTCGGTATTGAACTCGAGATGGAGATGTGGGTTACCCTTTTTTGCACCTGTCTTCTGTTTCTTGTTCTTTTTAGTATCTGTTGTGTTGCCATTGGCAGTAGCAGTGCCCTTAGACACCAGAGACGCGCCAGCAGCACTCGCAGGCGTTGGGTTGTTTCTCTTGCGTTTTGTCAACTGATCCAACTCGTTCTTTTTAAACCGATTTTCTTCGTTGTTTTCCAAGATCCGTTCCAATGTGACCCATTCGTCCCATTTAGATTTCCAGCCCTGGTAGTGTAAGTAGTATGTATCGAGATCCATATGTTCTTTAGGCTTGAACTTGGGGTTCTGTTCAAACGTTTCGCGTCCCATTCCACCTTCAATAAAGCTCTTGCCCGCACGATGGACCTTAAGAACCTTTGCATCGTAGATCAACGGACCATGATACGCAAAAACTGCTGTGTTTGGACCAATCGAAGCCATTTTACTGTCCAGTTTCTTTCCCGTTTCTTTCCAGTTTCTGTCCAGTTTCTATCCCGCTTGTTATCGGCTTACACAATAATAACTAGAATGAGGTTTGAGACAAAGTGCATTTTTTCTCGTGTAGTCTGAAAAAAAAAACAGACAAAATTTTTGTTATTATACAACTCCACTTTGTTCTGGACAGATCCTACTGCCATCTTATCGCGCAGCATCTTGGCTCTGAATACATACTGCAACTGCACCAAGACGTGGGGGATTTTTGCTTAACAGACCATCGATCAAACAACAAGTGACTCCCGTTCTCCTGTCACCTTTTTTAATTCTACTTTTTTTTTGTTTGTTTCTTTGTCGGCGTTGCAAAAGACATACCCTCCTTTTTTTTATTAGGTAAGATTAACATCCAGACAACCCCAACAAGCAAACACCGTGCCCTTCCCGCCCCCATAATCTGCATCCTCCATCACCTTCTCGATGTCACAATCTTCTTCCAACGTAGTTGGTGTCCACTACAAAGTTGGAAAGAAGATAGGCGAGGGTTCGTTTGGTATTATCTTTGAAGGGGTCAACATCCTCAACAACCAACAGGTAGCCATCAAGTTCGAACCACGCAAATGCGAGGCTCCTCAGTTAAGAGACGAATACAGATCATACCGCATCTTGAACAACACAGTGGGGATACCCCAAGCATACTTTTTTGGCCAGGAAGGCGTACACAATATCTTGATTATCGACCTTCTTGGCCCATCGTTGGAAGACTTGTTTGATTGGTGCAACCGCAAATTCTCCATTAAAACAGTCATCCAGGTTTCCAAGCAAATGATAAGGCGGGTTCAAGATATCCACGAACACAACTTGATTTATCGTGATATCAAACCAGATAACTTCTTGATTGGAAAACCTGGCACCCCTGAAGCAAACCAGGTCTACATCGTCGACTTTGGCATGGCCAAACAATACAGAGACCCCAAAACCAAGTTCCATATTCCTTACAGAGAAAAGAAAGCATTAAGTGGCACGGCAAGATACATGTCCATCAACACCCATTTGGGTCGTGAACAGCTGAGAAGAGACGATCTCGAAAGCTTGGGCCATGTATTTATGTATTTCTTACGTGGTACATTGCCATGGCAGGGCTTGAAAGCACCTACCAACAAACAAAAGTATGAAAAAATAGGATTGAAGAAACAAACCACCTCCATCAACGAATTATGCTACGGGTTTCCGATCCAGTTTGCTCAATATTTATCGTACGTCCGAAACTTAAAGTTTGACGAAACTCCCGATTATGACTACTTAATAAAATTGATGGATAAGGCTATGATATCTATAGGATCAGAGGAAGATGCACATTATGATTGGATGGATTTGAACAATGGACGAGGCTGGGATGCAGCATTAAACAAAAAAGCTAATCTTCATGGATACGGCAACCCACACCCATCACAAAGACAAAAGCAATCCTCTCAAGCACAACAACGGCAACAGCAACAACAGCAACAGCAACTGTCCATCCAAAATAAGAACTCTAGTTCCAAATTGATGGACCACCCAAGAAATACCAAAAAGACACGTTCCAAGTCTTTATCCTTTGGCAACTATAATTCGATATCAAAAGATCCCAGAAGTCAGCAATTCAGTAAGACTAGCTATAACCAAAAAAACATATATCAACAGCAGCATGACATGATTCCGGTGAGAGATGATGGTGATTTGCATTCAGATACCTCGAGTTTCAACGAAAGACGTAAGAATCTGCGCTCGTGCTTGAGATACATATTTTGCTGCTTTTAAATTAACTGTGACAGCACATCATACAAGAAAGTAAAAAAACTAGGATTTCCTGGATCTGGTTATAATGTGTCTTAACGTTACCTTTATTTCAGTAATTATTACCCGACTTCAATTCTACGTGTACTAATTAGAACTTCTAATAGGGAAGTATTTATATTCTTTAATCCATAATTTATATTTCAGGTCCAAGATTTTATGCGGGGGACGTGCGTATGCGCGCGATTCTTTGTTTGATCGGTAAAATCTGCTCAAATAACCGATATACCAAAAGTCCTATAATAGTACAATCCACACCAAAAAGGCATGGAAAGAGAATGCAAACTTCCAGAACAAAACGAGCACACGATGAAAAAACAGATATGAACGCTTCTAGCAGTGCACTGAGTCTGAAATCTGACCAAGACCCAGAATTTTCTCCAGATCAAGTATCCCAAGAAGCCACCTCGATTCCTCCACAAAAAAAACCCACAAAACCACCACCACCACCACTGGCTACAGAACGAAGAGCCAGATTTGCATGCAACAGATGTCGCCTGAGAAAGACCAAATGTGGAGGTGAAGATCCCTGTCGTGCCTGCATTATGGCAGGTGTAACTTGTGAATATCCTCGAAAACCCAAAAAGATTCGAGTGTTGGATGTCGAAATTGAAGACTATAAAAATGAGATAAAACGTCTAAAAGCAGAAATCAAAAGCTACTCAGAAAGTTCAGGCGTATCAAATACTTCTGTATCATTCGGAATAAACGATAAAATTAGCCTATCCATCTGGCTTGGCTCTGCATCTTGCGAATTGGTCTGTTGGAACTTGAAGCAATTTGCTACTAAATACAAAAACAACTCAACCAATGAAGTTTTCATAAGTCCAGATTTCAGTTTGTTCCAGGAGGAAGAAACATACGACTATTTATTAGAAAACAATCACCCAGAGGACCAAGTAAGTGCAAATGAAATCTTGAAAGACCTTACCCTTTTACAGTTTAACGAGCTTATAGATGACGTGGTTACATTCATAAATTCAGGATATTTAACAATTGATCCAATTGAGTTCAAAGAGAATGGTATCAAATACTTTGATGAAACTGGCTCCATTGTACTAGTCAGAATTGAGACCGACCATTACTTTTTCTGGAAATTCTTGATGGTATTGGCACTAGGGGAGATATACAGTAAGGATTCTCGTCTTGGAACTTCCTCAAAGAAATTGCTCGAAGTTCCAGGGCTAAGATATTTCAAATTGGTGATAAAGCATCTACCTTCACCTTTCAGCTTAATTACCATTAGAAAGCGAAGTGTATCAGAAGCTTTTGAGATAATTGAACTATTTGGGTTGATAGCAGTTTACTTAAGAATCTTAGATAAAAAGAATGCTTCTGTGATGTTCACATTGAACGCATTACAGATGTGCATTTCTCTCAATTTACATAAAGATAGAGCATCAAGAAGTCAAGAGATCAATGAAAGACCAGCCTACTATATCAATCGAATTTGGTGGTGCACTTACTGCCTTAATCGGTTCTACAGTTCTAGGATTGGTCAGCCCTTACTCCTTAGCCTTGAAGACATAACCAACAACGAAATCAAAGAAGGATTTCAAATCTCTCCCCAGACAAAGTATGAATTTGCTAACAACACGTCGATGCAATTCTATATCAAATTAGCAAAAATTGCCGATAAAATCACAAACGAACTATATTGTTGGAAGTTACCTTTTAACAACAAGAAGTACTTGCTGTCAATTATATCAATTATGGAATTGCTAGTCGAGTGGGTTAATCATATTCCTGAATATCTTTGTTTAAAATTGCCAACACTGACTGGGATGGATGTATATCATCGATTGATATACACCTTACACCTCAATTATTTGCATCTCATATACTTGACTAGCATTCCAATAGTCATCAACTTTGCAAAGATGAGAATCAGCAAATTTTACCGACACAACATCCTTACACTGAATCCATTTAATTTATTTGACCTCCCCAAAAATATTCACAATTTATTTCTTGCAGTGATAAATTCAAGTCAGCTTACCATCAATATTTTCATGTCACTTTACAAAGGACGATATATACGAACTTTTGGATTTACAGATTTAGATTACTTATCATCGTCATCTATTATCTTTATTATTTGCTTGATTTTGAAAATTGAGAATACGGATCAATACTATTCATATGAAGATTATCTCGAAGGTGCCATGAATTTAATGAATGAAATGAGACTCAATGGTAACTTGATTGCCAAAGGTAAATTGGATCATATTGTTAATTTGATCAAGTCCTTGAAGAGTCTACTTCTTGAACTCAATTATCACAAACTATTTTCTAACTTGAAGAAATATCAGGCAAAGTCTAAAACCAAGCTAGTGGCTTCCAGCTCCGCTGCAGTCAATCCCTACGAAGCTCAAAAAAATAGTAACCCTAAGGATAGTCCCTCGTCTGTTTTCTCAGATCTTACAGATGAAGCTAGCAATATGAGTTCTAATTCAACCTTCAAGAATGATTTTTTAAACGACTTTAAGTTAGGAAAAGATGTTGTGGACTGTACTTTTTTGGCTTACAAAAATGATACAGAATCAGCGGAACAGGGCTTTACAGAACGTTCATACGATGGTTCCAATACACCCACGACTGATGGCATACTAGGATTTAATGATATTAATGAGAGTCCTTTGTTGTTTACCATTACTGAAGAAGATGTTATTTTTATGGATCAGATTTTTGAGAATTTTGGTAATACAGATAGTTTTCAAAAAACGTAAATTAACTTATTCATTAATATATATATATATATTCATAAACAAAGGAGTATACCAGAATCAAAACCAAATCAACAAGGAAGGAAACTAGTTCTCACTGGTCTCAGATGTGACACTATTAAATCTTGGGCGACCAACTCCCTCCACAGAATTCATGGAACCAACACTGTTCATACGAGGTTTAATTTGAGTATTATCTTGAGGTAGATCATCACGCTTGCCCATGCCAACAGCTGGTTCCGAAGGCTTTGATCTAGGAAGCCAATACTTATTATTAGTACTATTGGAGTGATAGTTGTAATACGAACCAGTATTTACTTGACTGGATCCGCTGTAGTGATTGTTAGATTTACCACCGTTGAGTTTTGAACCAATTTTATTAAAAAAATTATCAAACAAGTCAGGCATTATAGAGAAAGATGAATTATATTTGGATATCTACAATTCTAATAAAAAGAAGGATACTTATATAGCTATAAAGAAATTAATTGCTTTTGGAGAGAGATGAGGGGAGTAGAGGGGAATTTATTAGTAAAGGGCTGACCACGTATATGAAGGATCGTGGGCTACATGATAGTCACAATTTAAAATGAGGGGAATACTATTACATAATTGGCTACATAATACACTCCAATCCCTAGATCCTGCAGAATTTCACATATGGATCTCACGCGGCTCTCTTGATTGACAGAATCTAGAATATAATTAATTTTTCTGAGTATAGTATTCTGTGAAATGTCCCTCACTAAAAATAAAAGCAATACCACGCCTCAAACTAAGTAGGGTTCCTTTAGTCTTTCTGTCACGTAAAGTTCCTTACCAGGGAAGGTTGTTTTCTGGTAAACTAGGTTCTAATTATATACGTTTTTCTAATGCAAAATAATACAATTTAGAGCCACATTCCTCAGATTATCTACAAACAGGTTTTGCTCAAGGTGTGCGATAGAGCAAAATTAAAGTACTGTGGAAAGTAAAATTTATCGTAACATATGGTCTAACAACAACTGTGGAAAATATAGTGATTCATTAAAGTTTTGATTATCAATTTCTAAGTGAACTCTTTTGGTATAAAAGTAGAAGTATCTCTCTAATTATAATTAATATTTTGCAACCAATATGAGTTTTGTAAAAAACATTTTGAGTCCAATATTTGGCGCAACTGAAGACAAGTTAAGAATAGAAACTGAAAATTATTTTGACCCAGAATACAAACAAAGCGCTAATGGTGCTCCAGTTGAAGATTTCAATCCTTAAGGCTACAATCTCGACTATTTTTCTGCCTTCTACGTTGTTATCCAGGGAATTATTGGAACAGGTGTCTTTTTAACTCCTGGATCAGTTTTGAATTCAATTGGTTCCATTGGTGCCTCCTGTGTGTCGTGGGTTTGTAGATTCATCATTGCATTATTTGAAGTCTTAGTCTATGTTGAGTTTGTTGTCTACTACAAAAAAAGATCAGGAGGAGATGTCGTGTACTTGGAACAGGCATGTCCGAAACCAGATTTCTTAATACCAACTACTTATGCAGCAGTTACTATTATTCTTTCATTCTTAACTTCTTCTGCTACAGCTTTTGCGAAATATATTTTACAAGATGCAGAAGTTAAAGTACACACCTGGAATCAGAGGGGTATCGGGTTAGGTATCTTAACTTTCGCTCATATTTTGCCCATATTCAGTTCTCAATTCTCTATGCGTCTATCAAACTTTCTTGGTTTTGTGAGGATCATCTTCTTGTTATTTATTAGTATCTCAGGATTTGTTGTTCTTGGAGGAGAAACAAGAGTCAAGAACCCACATGAAATATTTGAAAATGCTTGGGAAGGAACAACCACCGATGGTAATGCAATTTCCGACGCAATTATTAAAGTTACATTTTCATACGGAGGATCCAACTATGTTTTCAGTTTTGCAGGAGAAGCTGATCCACGAAAAAGGAAAGGAATCTTCAGATATTTGGTCCCTAGTATCATTGTGTTTGTCTTTGTGATTTATCTTCTTATCGTCACGGTTTACTTTGCTGCTGCAGAGAACATCAGTGAAATCAAGAAATCAGGAAACTTAGTTTCTTCATTGTATTTTCATCAAGTCTTTGGAACCAAAGCCGCAACTATAGCATTGAATGTATTGGTTGCACTTTCTGCATTGGGTTACCTATTAACATCAGTTTTGGGTCATAGTCGAAGCTTGGGAGAAATAGGTCGTCAAGGTGTAGTGCCATATCCAAAATTATGGCCTCAGTTAAGACATATGGCACGCCATTATTCCATTATTTATCTCGTGGATTGTTAACACAATTGTCCTACTCGCTCATCTAGCAGGAGATGCTTTCAATTTTATTGTTGATATCGGACAATATTCTGGCTATATTTTTAAGCGCTTATTAATTGTTGGATTGTTATTGCTTAGAAGGCAGAGAAAGGACTATGGCTTGAGTGATCGTGATTACCGCACTCCATTACCGACAATCATAATCTGTATCTTGTTTTATATTTTTGTCTTGGCAATGGCATGGGTTCCTCCTAAAGTTGGTAGCTTGAAGGGTGGAGATGTTTCGTTTTTCTACGCAACTTATCCAATAACCACCATCGGCATTTTATTTCTTTGTGGTGTCTACTATTTTGTATTGGCACGTATCTTGCCAAAATTAGGTGGATATGAGCATAGATTATCTGAGCACAGCGCTGGTGAGGTTAAAGGACAAACTGTGTTGCAAGTAAAATTGGAAGATTTGGCATGGGATGCTAGTCATAATACCTCAAGAGCTGGGCAAGCCACGGCTTCTTTCCTAGATGAATATGAAGAAATCGCCCATCGGGTAGAACTAAAAGCCTAGAATAATTTAGAGTATTTTTTTAATAGGCTACTTGAGATTATTTTGAGATTTAGTGAAGCGAGTCGGAATATTTGTGGTGTATCGAATTCGCAATTTTCGAGTTTTTGACACAAGCTCTTAAACAACGTTTAATCATTACATACTTACTACTCTCACTTTATAGCCGCACTTCCAGTCACGGAGGTTCCAAAGTAATGGGATCTAGACTACCAAAATTTTCACACAGTCACTAACCAGGAAATGTCACGACATTTCAGAAAGATACTTGATTTTAACAAAAGTTATTGATATCAGGCTGCAACACCTTTACACAATCGTCAAAGCTTAAACAACAATTTATGCATCAATTCGAAAGTCAAAGAGCCCCAGGTGTGGCATTCTACTACTTCAGCGTTTTTTATAGCCAAGATAGAGTGTATAATACCTAAAGAGCACTTGTAGAAGTATATAAGTTAGTGGCTTAATCCACCCATACTCCTTGTATTGAGCATGCATTTACTTCAAACGATTCTTGCTCCTGTAATTGGATCGGACGAAATTGACGCAAAAATTCTAGATGAAGCAAAAACTGATAATGGTATCGATTTGCAACATGCTACTGGTGCTCCAGTTGAATCTGTCAATCCTTTAGGATATAACTTGGATTATGTTACAGCATTTTACATGATTATTCAGGGTATTATCGGAACAGGGATATTCTTGACACCCGCGAGTGTGTTAAAGTCAATTGGTTCTATTGGAGCTTCATACGTTTTATGGGTAGTTGGTTTTATTATTGCAATCTTTGAAGTCTTTATTTACATCGAATATGTGACGTATTTTAAAAAGAGATCTGGGGGCGATGTTGCATACTTGGAACAAGCATACCCCAAACCCGACTTTTTAATTCCAACAACTTATGCTGCTGTGTCTGTCACCCTTTCATTTTTGAATTCATCTGCTATTGCCTTTGGAACTTATATTCTTAGTGCTACTAATCTTGAGTCAACAACATGGAGACAAAGAGGAATCGGGGTTGCATCGTTGACGTTTGCAGCCGTTCTTTCCGCACTCAGTTCCAAAACTACTTTGAGACTTTCAAATTTACTTGGATTTGTTAAGATAATTTTCTTGTTTTTTACTATTATTACTGGGTTTGTTGTCCTTGGTGGTGGCACTAGAGTGAAGAATCCTCATGAAATATTCAAAAATGCCTGGGAGGGTACAACTACGGACGGTAATGCCATTTCTAATGCAATTATCAAAGTCTCATTTTCCTACGGAGGGGCACAATATGTATTTGGATTGGTTGGCGAGTCAAACCCCAAGAAAACAAAGAATTTGTTCAGATACTTCATTCCTGGTGTCATGATATTTATTTTCTTTGTCTATATCTTAATCATCACTGCTTACTTCGCGGGCGCTGGAAGTGTTGCTAAAATTAAGAAGTCAGGGAATTTAATTTCGTCTTTATTCTTTACCAATGTCTTTGCAACTAGAGCAGCTACAAAGGCTTTAGATGTCGTTGTTGCATTGTCTGCGTTGGGACATTTATTAGCTGCGGTATTGAGTCATAGCAGAGCATTAAGAGAAATAGGCCGTCAAGGTGTTGTTCCTTATCCAAAATTATGGACTACTATTAAACCATGGGGCACTCCATTATTTCCAATATTTCTCACCTGGTTGGTCAACTTGATCGTTATGATTGCTCCACCAGCTGGTGATGCTTATAATTTCATCGTTGATATTGGTCAATATTCTTCTTATTTCTTTAAATTCTTATTAGCAGTTGGAATCTTGTTGGTTAGAAGACAAAGAAAAGAAGCAGGATTGGGATTTCAAGGATGGAAAGTACCTTTACCAGTTATTGTTATCACGATCTTATTCTATGCATTTGTGATTGCAATGGCATGGGTTCCTCCAAAGAATAACCATCTCAAGGGATCTGATGTGTCCTTCTTTTATGCGGCATATCCAATCACAACTGTTGGAATTCTTGGTATATGTATTGGCTACTACTTTGTTTGGGCAAAGCTTTTACCAAGACTTGGCTCTTACCAACACAGAGTCATAAACTATAACCAAGAGGGTGATGTCAGAGGCCATACTGTGATCAAAGTTAAACTTGAAGACCTCGAAGAATTTGACAGGCAGGATGACAATGATCGAAGTACAGAATCCGAGGGTGCATCTATCGAAAACCTTCAGTATGCCGTGCCCAATACAAAGGACTTCAAGCAATAGTTAAGTATGTCACTAAAAATTAACTGTGAATAACTAAGAACAAAATAAGTTATGAACACTAAATACTAATGTGATATATGGTTGTAAATGAAAGGAAGAAGTAGACAGATATTTATATATGAGAAGAAATGATACCCCAAAACCAGTTGACAAAATCGCCGTTAATATTACGACAAGAACACATTTAAAAGAAGCATCAGGATGCTCCATATCACTTGTACTTTTTTTTTGGACAGTTTCTCCAACTGAAATTGAAGCAAGCTCTATTCTTGGCCGAACCCAACGGTTTCTTCAACAGCTAATGTTAATTTCTGTTTCAAGCTTTCATAATCAGTATATGGAGGCAAATCGACTCTGTTGAAACAAGTATGCGATTTTGGCAATTGGTTCGATTCCCCAGCCTTTTCAATGGTAAATCTTCTTGGACCATCGGAACCTTGCAAATCCTTGAAACCATTGACAGGAATTCTAGAGGTACCAGTTGTAAATTGTAATAATCTTGCCTTTTGTTCAGAATCCCATTCCTTAATGCACTTCCAGAACCATTGAATAACTTGGTCACTTTCTTGATATCCTCTATAATCAGTATGCTTCTTCCAGTCTTCAACATCAATCTCGGCCAAACCACCAATTAACAATTCCAACTCTCTTTCATCAAACACATTAACCAATTCTTGAGGAATTAACTCATTGAAACCATCAATGAATGCCTTGAATTGCTCGTCAACTCTCTTGGAAATCTTCCATTCTGAAATCAATTCGACATATTCATGCTTGTTTTCTTCAGTAACTTCAATATCCTTCCCACCAGGCTTCAAATCAACCTCAACAATTTCACCGAATCTCTCGTCTTCTGCACTGAAGGTTAAGTCCAAGATATCTGTAATGTCGTTGTCACAGATCCATTTCAAGGATCTGTAGAATTCAGCGTCAACACCTTCCATATCCTGTAAAACAACCTTCTTATGCAACATCATCTTATATAATGCACCAACAAAGAAAGCATCCAAGAATCTTCTGTGGAAGACACCCAAACCAACTACTCTTCCAATAAACTTGAAGTAACTCAAATGTTCTGGATTGATACCCGAATTTGGGTTGATTTGCAAAGTATAGTTGTCATGAGAAGAGTATTCGAATAAACAGTAGAATGGGTTGAACATATCGTGTGATAATAAGAAGAAAAATTCTCTAGATACCCCACCGTAATCCAAACCTTCTTCACCATCAAACTTGATCATTAATCTCTTCTTCAAGTCTTCAGGTGTTTGTCTCATAATTTCTTGGTAAGAATCTTCAAAGATATGGTCTCTTCTAACCTTAATGTGGCATTGTCCGGGCAAGATTCTCAAAGCTGGTTGAGATCTGAAGTAAATAACCTTCCTTCTAAAGTCACGCTTATATTGAGGAACATTTTGGTCCAAAGAGGATGGTAATCTTGGATCGTCCCATGTCGTTGTTTTGGTGTTATGGTCAACAAAGTAAACTCTGGCAGTGTTGGTTAATCTCATTTCCCAGCCAGAAGGCAATGGTCCCAATTGACTGACAGGTTGTTGCTGAATGGTTGTGTTTGGTCCAAAAGTACGAATATATTGTTGTCTTCTGGGATCAACCCAAGTAGTTGTTCTGGTATTGTGATCAACAAAGTATGGTCTACCTTCGTTGGTAAATCTTTGTTCCCATCCTGAGGGTAATTCACCAAGACCGCTTGTAGTTGCACCCGAAGCTGCCATTGATACCGCAGCAGCAGGGCTGACTGGGGTGTTGGCACCTGTTGCATTCACAGTAACCGTTCCACTTGCCACTGAGCTTGAAGATACATTCAATGAAGGAGATTGGGGCATTTCACCTGGTAAAGTTCTACCACGGTGTTGTCTTCTTTCTGCTTCTGTCGTATCCATTCTTTGTTGGCCTCTTTCCAGTTCAGACTGATCTAAGGTTGGTCTTTGCCAGGTAGTTGTTCTTGAATTATGGTCCACATAGTAAGTTCTACCAAAGTTATCAGTTCTGCGTTCCCAGCCGGGAGGTAATCTGCCAAATTGATCTTCGAATGAAGAGTATTGTCTGTTTGCCGAGGACGAAGCGGCCGGAGTTGAGGCCGACGACGCGGGAGGGGCGGTACCGTTGGTGGCAGGTGGTGGTTGAGAAGGTCTGGTAGTTGAGGAAGAGGAGGATGCTCTTGTTGCTACTGGTGCTGTTGCAGCAGGAGTAGAGGCAGCTGATGATGATCCGTTAGGTGAGTTGCTGTTGTGGGAGATCACGACGATGATTTTACCACTGACAGCCAAGTATTCGTTTGATTTCTTCAAGTCTCTGGTGATGGTTTCTTCGGAGCTCAGTAAACTCAAGTCAATGACATCGCCAATTCTGACATTGACGACACCCAAAAAACCCTGATCCTTTTTCTTAAATTTCTTTTGATCAAACACCTGGATGACCAAAATGGAGTCCTCAAGAGCATTGAAGTTGAATGATTCGTTCCAGTAGGGATTCAAGGTCTTTTTGGCTGTTTTCGTGGTCTTTGTTTGGGAGCCATCAACGGTGATCACAGCAAAGGGGTCAGGTTGACGAAAAACATCTCGCTTGTAGAGAGATTCGGCTGCAACCACCTTGACGTTGATAGAAGAGGCTCGGGACATGTATTATAGAGGAACAGTGGACTTCTGAGATGTAATAGCCCGGGACTCTAAGGGAAGATGGTCGGTTTTCTTTTTTTTTTCTTTCTTTTTGGCAGAATTTGTTGATGATTAGGGAACAAGACACAACAGTGGAAGAACGACTAATCTGTGACGGAGAAGAATGTCAAACAAATGCTAACAAAAACACAAGAATCAACACACGGTTTTGTATTTCAAAATAGATCCAACGAGTTTTTTTTTTAAACTACTGCCACCCTGACTAATGATTTGCTGTGGTTCTATACTCGAAAACAGAAAAAAAAACCCTAGCGTGAGTAGAAAGTCGTGTGCACTACACTAAGTTTGTCTATAGGGAGAGAGCCTAATTAGGAAAAGATAAAGCAAAGAAAAGAGACACAGAAATTCTCCATTGTTCCTATAGTAACAGAATAAAACCGACTTGTTTGGCCATGGTAACTAGTACTATACAATAACTCTCTTATTTACACGTGTTCCGAATTCCGGCCCGTTAATTTTTGTATCGTATAGCCCTCACCCAATCTCGCTCCGAAAAAGATGCCAGAGATGCCGGCATGCAGGATTCGGATCGGACCATTAATATTGCGGCTCTGGTGCTGTCATGATTGCAAAAAAAGAAGGGCCCTGGCAAAATATCTCTCTACACTAAACTTGTTTCATTATCGTAAAAATTAAACCCTAAAATGATATGGCTACGCGTTAATATATACTGTTGAACCGAGTTGTTTCTGGTTTCTTGATACTGATCATCTCAAAATCAAAATGTTCTTCTGGCGAAAACTCGCTACGGAACATCTTAATACTGTCCAAATTGAAACTGGGTTCCCGTAAATGTTTGGTTGGGACTCCCATGGACACTGAACTGATGGGCGAGGATTCAAGAAGTGTTCTGTTTGTTGAAAGTGTGTCCATGGAATCATTGAACAATTCGTTTTCGGAATCGGTCCCCGTCAAAGATGGATGCGTTCCTTGAGAATCAACCGAGTATGCAGAATGGTTGGTGGTCTTAAACTCAAACTGTGATCCAAAATTAAACTCTGCTTCTTCCACTTCATCTGGAACCTCAACCACTTCATCCTTGGAAAATATCGTCATGTCAATGTTCAATTTGCCATTAGTAAAGTCTTCGGTTGAACCAAGCAAGGTATCGCTGGATAAATTGTAAGAGACGTTTCTAGCTGGTACAGCTTGCATTTCCCCAAGCTCTGGTTTGGTAGTTAATTGAAGTGGGTCTGTAACATCCACAATACTGTCGCTTGAAGCATTGATCAACGTTGAGTGTGAGTTCTGGGTGGCAATCAACAACTCTATATCTTCCTCTGTGTAATAAAGCTTGGTTGAATCGATGCTCAAGTTAATAGCATCGTAAATCTTGGAATGTAAGCCCAAGAAAGAAGATCCATCAATCGAAAGCATCTTGAGATCGTTCTCGTCAGAACCTCTGACAGAACACATGTTGATGATGTTGGTGTTTGATGCTGGCAACACCGTCCCACATTGTCTTTGATTAAGAGTATTGTCCAACGCGTTGGTTTTGGGGTTGAAATCGACACTGTTCAATCCTTCCTTTAATCCGCAATTAGCAAGATTACTGCCGTCTGTATCTGATGACAAGTCCCAATGAACAATATTACCGTCTCTACCACCCGTGAACAAGTCGCCGTTGTTCCATTCCATGCTTACTATTCTTTCCTGGTGTCCGTTTAACAGAGAAAAGCTTTCCTGCTTTCTGATATCCCATAACCGGACAATACTGTCACCATGAGAAGCAGCAAACACGTTCTCATTTGTTGGACACCATTTAATCAAGTTGGAGCCCAATTGTTTCTTGTGGACTTGGCCCAAGATGGCCGAGGGCACGTTGAATTTGGGCAGTCTCATATCGAAAAGCAGCACGCCAAACTTACCACAAATACCAACGGCATTTGGATTATTGATAACCGGATCAAAGTTAAGAATGCCAGGGATGGTAGATATGGAGATGGGCGATGGTCTGCTCTGTGACTCGCTGTTACGGATGTCCCAGAAAAACAAGTTGTTGGAGAATAAGGACAAGAGACGGTCGTCCGTATTATGCATAAAGTTGAACTTGGAGATATTTGAATGGAGATCGTTGGAGTTCTTGTTTCTCAAGTGTTTTCTGTGGTTGAAACGTTTACAGATCTCGGCCGAAGGCTCGTCGTCGCTCACGTCATTGATCATGGGAACCAGCACAAGATGGGCGTATCCTTTATCGTTACCTGTGACCATAAGCTTGGAGCTATTGGGTAACCATTTGATTCCGTTGATGTTTGGCAATGTGATGGTATTGTGGTGGGTCAAGTAGTTGTCTACCAAATCCAATTCGTAGATGAGTAAATTAGATTCGTGGTTGCCACTAGAAATGGCCAATGCTGGGCGATCACTTTGTTCACAGCTGACACTCATACTGGTGAGATTCATGTTTGTTTCAGGAACTTTCCAGTAGTTGGACTTGATGTTTGTTCTGTTAATGGCACAGGACTTATTCAACACCTTGGTGTCTTGGGGATTGCGTGGGTTTAACATCCATGAAGATTCGTTGGAAGTAGTCTTGGAGATACGAGTAATACCTGAATCCAAACTTTCGTAGCTGGACATGGGTGACAATTCAACACTCGACCGTTTCATGGCATTCTGTCTGAATAAAAGAGTGGGTTCGTAGTATTCTGTCATGTTATAAGGAAAGAACAAAAAAAAAACACGAGTTGGAGAAGAGGCGGCAGGAACTCAATTTCAATTTATATCCGGCTTCATTTTCTTTCTGCTTAACGGCTCAATGCTGGTCTACCTTCCCAATTCAATCTTGGTCTCCTAACGGATTTTCTGTGCTCTAAAATAAAATTGATGGCTGGCTGAACAGATATAGTCATGTGACTACTGATTTACCTATTTGGGAATTTGAGCCAGAAAAATTGTATGCTACGCGGGCACCGGCGCCCAAAAACTGAAACTGACGGGACCAATTTTGTTCTCTGTAATTGTTCTATTTATTCATTATCTTCTCTTATAAATACAGGGCTTCAATAACCATTCTCCTTCAGCTTGTTTCGCTCTCTTATTCTCCAACTCTTCGACTTCTGATTCGTGCTCAATAAACTTTTTTCTTCTTTCCAATTTTGCTTTACGTTCAGCAAGAATATCTCTCGATGGCTTAAAGAACTCGAACCGGGTAAACATCTTATTGTCATTATCGGTTTTCTTATGGAAAAACCCACTCAATTTCAACGTGTCAACAAATTCGGCTCCAATATCTTCGGGTTTCACCGTTTTGTTCGATGCCGATTCCGTAAATCTCGACTTAATTTCAGCTATCCACAACTCACCGTTGGGAGCCAACAATCGATACGCTTCCTTAATGAAATCTAAGAAATTTGTCCCCATCAACGCCAAACAAAAGATCACAACCGTACATGATTCGTCAGGCAACGGCACGTTCTTGATATCTGCAACTGTAATTCTCTCGTTATGTTTCTTTAAATCAAAACTGTGCACCTCGATATCCAACAGTCTGGGTCCGGTCTGTATTCTCTTACCACCACTGCCCTTGGAAAACTTCTTACTGTTCTTGTTACTGCTATTCTTGTTGTATGCCTGCACCATTTTGCTTACATCACGAGCCAACTGGGCTTCCCCACATCCCATATCTGCAACAATAACTTTCTTGTTGGGCAACCCAGGCAATCCACCAGGTGCATTGATGGGCTTAGACATAGCTCTCACTCTTAATTGTTCCACAAACACATCCACTGGATTCTCGGGCCACGACTGAACTTGTGATCTGAATCCTTGATGATACTCATCGAACAAGACAGGCTGTTGTTTCATCAACGAAAGTGCTTCTTCTGATGAAATGGTATACAACTGTTCGTTTATCCACCTGAACCGTGATCCAGATAACTTGGACATCATCTTTTGTTGTAATGGTGTCAATTTACTGGTGATTGGAAGCGCTGCTGGAGCAGCTACATCTGCAATAGAACTCTTTGATTCCTTCTCCAACTTTCTTTTCTTACTAGACTCTTTATCAGTATTTGACTTCTTATTTGGAAAAACTTCTTCCACTTCCACTTCTTCTTCTTTTTCTTCCTCCTCTTCTTCCTCATCATCTTTTTCTACTTCATCTTTGACCTTATCTTGTTTCGCTCTCTGCTTTCTCTCTGCTCTTTTGGCCTGGTTCTTTTCCTTCTTTGCTTGCTTCTTACCGGTAACGCCACCAAGTGCAATTTTATCTTGTTTTAAATCCCATCCATCGACTTGAAAGAGTGCCATTGTGTCAAACGTCTCAATTCGTATAATCTCATCTCAAAAAAATTAAAACCCCAAAATTCGCGTGTGGAGACGCACCAACAAATTTCATTCACTTTAACACAACACTATTTAATCCCTTTCGTTATTTACGCGTAATGTGCCTACAAAAATGGTTGATTTTGGTCCTGGTGAAAACCATATTGTCCTAAAATCACTGCTGAAATGTTGGTACGTTCCTGAAGTGTTTCATTTAGCACCAACGTTCGATACCACCGTCCCGTTATTGATCCGAGACATCACAACAAACACATCAATGCAACAGATATATGGTTTCTTGGTCCGTTCGCTCTATAATACATTGATTGTCAACAATTATCCCATCAAACTGTTTATGGTATTTGGGCGAATAGTAAATGAAAAGTTTCATCGCAACCACAATACAATTGATTCCGATCCAAGCCGTACACTTGTCTGGCTCACCATCGACGATTGTTCTGGCGATGATAAGTACCTGGTCATTGACATACGTGTCACCCATCAAACATACTTGGCAGCAGGCTTTTTAGAGGGCGAATCATACGGTAAGCTTGTGGACATGACATGTACAGTATCTCGGAACTACAACGATAAATTGATGTTCTTCAGTGAAGATATTAAACTTGTGGGTTCTATTGGCGAGTTGTCAACGGAAGTACGATACTGGAAACGTGCCTTAGACTACTATCAACAAGTTCTCTCCAAACCATGGGTACTTGATATGCCAAAAGAATCGTCTCAAAAATCATCAGTGACGTATCGCTTGGATGGCAAAGACTTGCGCCGGAAGCAAGAAATTCAAGCTCTTCAACTTACCGACACAGTTTACCAAACAGTATCGACCCTTGAACAGGAAGATAGTTTGGTGAAAATACGATATGAGTTGATTCATGACAGCGATTCGGACGATGCTTCCAGTATTGAGATTGTGGATTATGTCGAAAGTGCGGTTCCTGTTATTGATGAGGTCCATCTTCAACTCGAGTTTTTACGGTGGATCTATGAACGACAGTTCCGGTTATTTCGACTTATAGAGTTGTACAACAGTCCCAATATCCAATACTTACTAGAAACCCTAGCCAACTTGAAGGTTGCTGGACACCATGTTGAACTAGGGTTGATTGACAGTATCTCCAACCTGGTGCCTTATGATTCACTCAAGAGCATGATTTTTCAACGTATACGACATCATCTCCAAACAACAGTGAAACTAATTGTTGTCACACGGAGCCAGAACGTGATCCTGGACCTGTTTGAGAAGATCTGTGTTCATTTACAGAAATGTCTCCATCAAATCCAGCACGAAATGCACATCCATCAACAAGTTAAGTTCTTGGATGTAGCTCTGTACGTGGACCTTCTAAAACGACAACAAAATATCGAAATTGATTACAGATTAGTCAATGGAATTATTGAGCTTTTGTTAGATTCTCGACCCCAATGGTCTTATGATAAGAGAAGGCGCCGGTGGCATTATTTAGGCAGTATGTCTTGACATAAATTCGCATCCATTTTGTACACTATCTTTTTTTTTTGATAAGGATTTTCGGAGCTTGCCGAAAACTTATCTCACTTTCGTTCTTCTTTTTCTATATGGTGGACTTTATTACTTGCCATATCTTGGATACTACTGTTGGTAAACCTGCTTCGGATGTCACAGTTCAACTTTTCTATGTGTCACCACTTTTAACCAATCCCGACGACGACAGTGTCTATGATCTTGGAACCAATATCAGTCCATTTGCTATGGGGAAAACCGATCCCGATGGCAGAATCAAGAATTGGTCATTTGATCCTCATCTCACAGATTCCAAGGTGGGTATAAGTAACAACAAGTGGACACTGTTGGTTCCAGGGATTTACAAGTGTAAGTTTCTTACAGGCAAATACTTCCATCAATTGGACAACAACGGTTCTACTTCGTTGGCTTCAAGAACCTTCTTTCCATTTGTAGAAATCACAATCCAAATCGATAATCCTCCAGATGCTCATTACCACATCCCGTTATTGTTATCAAACCACAGCTACACTACATACAGAGGAAGTTAGAAGTTATTATGAATTTATCAATAATAAATATGAGTATATATATACATATATAATGGATTAAATGATGATGATTGTTCTCTTTTTATCAGTAGAAGAAATGCGTGTTATGCTGCGAGTTTTCATGTACTAACATCTCATTACATTTGTACTGGTTTAACTCGTTTTTGATCCTGTTGATTTGATATGATTCTGTCAACGTATACTGAGTGACTGATTTGTTGTATCTCTTGTACATGTCAGGAGGGAACGTCTCATTGATACAAATCTTGTTTGAAAATACAACCCTTTTCTTTCCGTTCAATCCATGCTCTTCAACACCATTACTCCACTTCAAGATCGACGAATCAGCTGCCGGAGTTCCTTCGCCATCGCTATGAAGTTTGGTGTCGGTAACCTCTTCGAATTTCTTCAAAGTAATCTCAAGATTACCATGATCTTTGAATTGCCCAACAAATCTCAAATGGTCTGGTAAGTTTCTTCTTTGATATTCATTCAAGTTCTGATAAACTTTACGCAAATGCTCGGGAGTAATTATAAAGGACTCTATCTTTTTTTCATTCGGGTCTTCTTCCCTGAACAGTAGGTCTGACTCTTTAAGTTTCTCATCCAAACTGGTCCAGTTGAACTCATTACGCAAAAGTTGGAGGTTTTCGTCCATGTACGATTCGTCTGAATTGCTTCTTTTGTGGAAAAATGGCTTGCGGTCAAGTACTCCTGTAATGTTTTCTTCGTCCTTTATTTGTTGATCTTGAATCTGTGCATTTGTCAATTCATCATCCCTCAAAAATGGTTCATTTATCACTGAAGTTCTAGGGGTAGGAGGAAGTGGTTTCGTCTTTTCCGGTTTCAGTTCCATATCCAGAGTTCCAACGTTATGGATCGTTCTTATCATATCCTCAAACAACCCAGAATCCCGGTCAAGAAGAGGGAGTTCTGGTAATACTAATGTCAGATCTGTCTCATCTAGTTCTAACTTGATCTCGGAAACATTCTTTTCAACGGCAACAGGAATTGGTCCCGAAATTTGTCTAACAAATTTCTCCTTCTCCTTTTCTCTTTCTCTTTCCTTTTTGTTTAACTTTCCAAAAGCTAAATTGCTAAGGGAAAAAGCTTTCTTATAGTTAATCTTCTCCGTTTCTCTACCGATATTTCTGGGCTTTATTGGAGAAGTGGCTGGAGATCTTGATAAAATATCTTTGGGAGTATGATTTTCATATGATTGTAAAGAAGTGGATGTGTTTGAATGGTTAGACACCAATTTAATAGATGTAGTGTCCAAAATATTAAGTGTATCCACAGGTTTTGACAGCGAATAGGTTGACTGCAGAAGTTGTGAGTTGTTGAAACTAGATGTAGACAAATTTCCCACACTCATTGAACTCTTACTTTTATTGATAACCTTCTTGAAAAATGTCTTAAAGTTTGTTGAAGTGGATTTTGAAGGTGAAGTGTAACCCGATGTGTTATTTGTCGATGATGCAAACTTTGATGTTGTTGTTGCGTCGTTCAAATTGGAAGTACTTGGTGTATTTCTTCTCAATACCCTTGGTGGTGCATTACTCTCCTCGTTATCCAATACATCAAGCATTGAACGTTTTGGTAACGATTGAGAACTCAATGAGACCTTAGAGACTTCATTAATTGAGTATAGATTCAATGACAGGTCCGTAGATGTCGAGTTCGTGTCCGTGTTACCAAATGCTAAGGACGGTGCTTTCAAATCAGAAAAGCCTTCTAATGCTAACTGTGACATAGTTGGTTCAGTATTAGGAGATTTACTTGGGGGTAAAAGCAAACTGTTGTAATTTTGGGCTTTTTGAGAAACTGGTGGGGTCAGAGGAGCACTGGTTCTTTGGGGTAGTTTATTAGTCTCAGCTTCAATGAACGAATTAAATGAACTAAGTGATAAAGAATTTCTTTCGTGTTTTCTGATTTTCTGGTTGTTAAGAACTAATAAGTCACCACGGGGTGGCACTTCTTGTTGAGTGTCATTGAGGAATTTATCAAATGTATCTGTAGTCAGAAATTCAAAGAATCTCGAGTTTCTTTGCGTGGTAGGCTTGGAAGCAGAACCAATTGGAGATTGATACGGTGCTGAGTATACTGAAGAGGGTCTGGATTCTTGTTTGACAGCTTCAAATACTATTGGTGAATCTTCTGTAGATGCAACATGGCTATTATTTTTAGGAGTTTTCACATCAATGTCGTAATAATTGATAGTGGGCTCTGGCAAGCTATCGGTAACTTCCAGGGTGAGTAAAGGTGTTTTGTCCGGAGTTGAGCATTTAGTGTAGTCTGAAATCACATCCATAGTTTTAGCCGAACTGGGTTCAGTTCTTGAGGAAATCGGTTGCTCGTTTACCAGGTGATTTGACTGCATTTGCCAGGATTCGTTAGTCGAACCGAAAGATTGCGTTAATCTTGGTGAATTATTTGGAGTGGAGAACAAATCATCGTTTTCTTTTGATTTGGTAGATTTCAGACTTGAAGATACAACTGGAATTGGATTCAATACCGAGACTGTTGAACGTGGAGGAACATCGAAGTCTGAAGTACTGGTGTTGTTCAAAGTAAGTGGTTCTGAAAGCCCTGGTGCTTTGATGTCTTCTGAATCGTTTTTATCCTTTACAATCTCTTCGATGCTTTCCAAATCTCTTCCATCACACCTGTTAGACTTATCTGTATTGGCGATACTAGTCGTGGTCAGTTTATCCCGCGAAGTCTCTTCAGTATTAATGGATGTAGTAGGGGTGTTTGATGAAGTTTGGGCCAAGTTTGAAATTGAATTGGAATTGACACTGGTTGTCGTGGAAATGGTAGGTTCGATAGAGCTGGAAGACGAGTATGACGAAGATTCAGAAGACGTGAAAAGGTTTTTAGATTTCAATAACGAGTCTTTGTCGTGTGTGTCATCGCTAGCTTGAGATGCCGTGGAGACGTTTTCTGGAGGTGAGGACAATGGGTTGTTCGTATCAAAAGGTAAAACTTTGAGATGCAGCTTTGGCTGGGAGTTGTATACCATGTTGCGGAGGTTTATACCGCTTCCGTTTTGTTGGATTCCAAAGGAATTTTGGCTTAATACTGGGCTTTGGTCATAAGATGGAGCTGGAGCTGAGGGAGAAGGAGTAAATAAGTTCTCGCAGGGCTCGGCAGCGTTTTCTTCTGTTGTCGATTGAGATCTGAGGTTCTTTCCCAAGGAATAATTGTGGGTCGATTTGATGTTGGTAAATGAATTAGATTTTCTGAGGGAAGGGTGAGGGATAGTTGAGAAGGAAGAGTTTACTGATTGGAGCGAATTAGTTCTTGGATAAGAGTCCATCGAAGGGTGTGGCGAGTTGCTGGAGGCAGAGCTAGTGAGTGAGTTTGTACGTGAGGACAGCAGTGAGCGGTGATGGAGATGCAGGTTGTGAGGAGACGTGTGTATCTTTGAAGGACGATTACGTTTCGAAGGGGCCAAACGGGGACGAAACACCTCACCATTAGGGAAATAGTAAGTGCCTGCGTTTGACTTGTGAAAGTTTTCTGTGCTATGAGAATGAGAAGAAATCAGATTGGTGTTGTAGGGTGTGGTTGTGGGAACACCATTGGGGATTCGTTTCACTGTTTTCTTCTTGAATCGGTCTTCCATGTTCATCATGTTATCGGTGGACATGGAGCGGACCGAATGGAACTTGGGTGAGCTGCGAGCCGACAATGTTGAGAGTGATGATAGCGAGTTTTTGCGAGACGACGACAGAAACTGGTCGGACATCATTATTTAAGACACACGGCAGTGGTGGGGGGCCTGTTTCGGGACACGGGTGCAGTGGTGTTGTTAGAGGAAATCTTTTTTTTTTTGACCCGTCAAAATACGGTTTAGCGGGGGTATGTGGATACGTTCTCTGACGAGCGAAATGTGGTGGGTGTCAATAAGTAGTAGCACGATGAAGATTTAGAAGAATAAACGATGGTGGAGTGGCGGTAAGTTAAGGTGGTGGGTGTTTTTTTTTTGTGCAGTAACTTTTTTTTAGAGATTCCGCTTTATTACAACCGAAAATGAACGATTTTCAAATAATGGGCGAGACTTTGCGTTTGAGTTTGCAGTAAATAGAATAAGTCCAAAGTTTCGATAGATGGATGGAATACGACGCACAATGGTTTATGTATTGTTTGGAAAAAAGAACACAAGTGTCAGTTAGTCTTACAGTTATGTCTCGGACGACCGTTTGTTCGTGGAGGGGATGCTTCCCTTCTAGAACGGGGTCCATTTTGTATAGAAAAAAGTGTCAAAATCTCAACGCCAAGAGAGTAACAATCTCAAGAGAGAAACGTGAAAGCCAAATAAAATAGATAAATAAAAAAAATCCTTCGTTACATTATACATTTTATCAACTACTTTGGTATCGTATAGTTCGTGTGCTTTTTTTATTTATTTTGTATTGTCAATAGATACTGGCCGACGTAAATGTAGGGGTGTGGTACATTTCTCATATGCATAATGCTGTGTGGTTGCTATATTTCCGTCATGTGGTTAGAAGCCACAGGACACACGCCTGCCGTCTGGTCGATTTCTTTCTTTTTTTAATTTTTTTTTTTTATTTTGGGGCAATTCTTTTTCTTTTTTAGTTGCTTTGTTATAATTCTTACACTATTCTTTTTTTAGTCTGGAAAAAATCAAACCGTTCCGACTATCCCTGCATTCGATAAGAACTTTGGCCCAATTTCCATCGGGTCACAAAAGTTTATCGATACCCTTAAAGAACAAGATTTTATTCTCAGAAATACTCTATAGCTTGAAACGTGCCCTCCATGTGATATTGTTCTGTATACTGTATACTTCTATAGCTGAAACGCCGTCTCCCAATGACCCTCTAGAGAAGAAAAAAAAAAATTTTTCCACCCATCCACTCATGTATGGTGACCTGATTTACCCCTGGCTGCAGGTACCTTCCCCAATTAATCGGATTTTTTTGGGCCAAAATCCGGTGAATGCGACTTATTTTGGTTATGAGCATGTATATGTTTTTTTAATATGTATTCGAATCGGCTACTTTCTAAAAAAACAGTTGGCGATTTAGCTTATATCATGTTTCTAGACACTGTAAGGCGTTCATAGAATTAAATGAGTGTTGCTATCATGCTTAAAATAATCGTTTTTATAGCTTCAGCCATGAGATCGAAGCACCAGAAGCTTTCCCAACCCGCGTCCACTTGCCTCCTGCGAAAAAATGATGCGATAGAACGAATGAAGAAAAAAAAATTTCCTGGGTGCAAATTCACAAACACAAAGCAAGTCCAAAAACTATTACCCCACCCAATGAAACCTGTTACCTTAATTATCTGGCTTGTCCCCGTATGCTTCGCACTTTCCATCTATATTGATGGACATGAAGTCGAGAACCCCTCGCATTTTCTTGCCGAAACCTTACATATTCCCCGGATCAAGAAAACTCTAAAATACCTTCTCCCGTCAAAGGAATCATTGGACATTCCGGTAACCACTGGTAAACCAATTGGTGAGACCATTTTCAATGGTAAACAAACATTACGAAAATCAACTAATCCTCAGTTAACAAACCATACGCATTATCCCACCGCTGATCCACCACAATCGTTTAGATCATGGTTTAAGACCTACGTGGATTACAAATACAACTATATCACAAGACCACAACTTAATAGAAGAAGCTTCAATGTGACTCAGCCAGCCAATTTAAAACAATGGATTCTGCACATTGCTCATGATACATCAGAAGAACAACTAATCAACAGGGACAATTTTATTGATTATTTGATAAAGCAGCATCACTTTAAAAAAGAAGATTTGACATTCATCAAGACAGAACTCGACTACGGCGTAGATGAAATAGAACGAGAATTGAATAGATTAAAAGATAAACAAAATATTCCCGATAAAACCATCGATATTGGGGGTGAAATTAACGGAGCCAAGTCATCTTTCCCAAAATTGGCACCTTACTTGTGTTTGGGCTATACTTTGATGATGTCGTTCATTTTCTAGTTTATTTATCTAATATTGTTTTCTGTTACTCTCTTTCTATACCTGTATTTTCCAATACTTCAATATTGGTCGATGCTAATCTCCACATAATCATCATCAAAACTGACTGGTGAGGCATAAAACGAGAACCACAAGCAATAACATATTGATCATGGTAAGGCGTCCAATCACGCTTAGAGCCTTTCTTTTCAAACTTTCCCTTCTTTTTAAGCAAAGCTGTTAGCTCTTCAGAAGCACGGACTTTATCTTTGACCGACTGTAAAACATCAGGACGCCGAACCAAATACTTGGAAACACCTCTGGCAATTCCCAAATCATCATGGGCGAAAACATCCATCTTTTTCAACGTGAATATGGCAAACATCTTGGCAGACCATTCACCAATTCCCTTTAATGTGACGAGTTCCTCAATTATTTCAGGGAGAGGCAGCTGGTAAAACTTGATATCCACAAGTTTTGACTCTGGATCGCTAAACGTCTCACTGATATGAGTGATATATTTGACTTTCTGGTTGGATAATCCAGCACCTCTCAAATCATCGTATGCTTTTTTCAACGTGTTGCTGGGGTTGATGGGCTCTTCCTGAAACAAGCTTCGAAATCTGGCTTCAATTGATTTGGCTGCAGCTCCACTGATCTGCTGACTAATAACACTGGAAACCAACGAGTACCAGTATTTATTGATAATCTCTACTGGGTCGGAATTTTCTTCGACATTGTTTTCAAAATTGGAGAAGTTCTGCTTCACAACAGCCGGATACAAAGACGGATCAATCTGGAGAATATGTTTGATGCCCGCAATAAATTCCGGAGTATGAAAAGTTTCAAATTCTGTTGGTAATTTTAAGTCGCTGGGGATTTCTATGTGAGTCACTGAATCCTCATAATCGATTCTTTTCGTGGGTGATTTCCGTGGTGAACTTTCTGCTTTGGCTCGAGGCGTGGTCTTGGGCGTACTTGGCGGCGATAAAGTAACTTCCAAAGACAATTTTTCTTTCTTTATGAGCTCTGCAGTCTTTTCAGTGACTTCCTTCATCAAATTCTTAGTTGTAGTCTTTCTTGTTCTCTTGGTGACTTTAATGGAAATCGGAGCCTCTAATTTCGCCACTCCGGTGGCGGATCTTGTTCGTGCCATTCTTAAAAGTGCAATCACCGCGATTATCCGAAATACTTTTTTTTGCTGCAAGTTTTGAACTACACTTAGTTGCTTCGTAGATATCAATCACCTGATTATGATCGAATGCTCTCTTCTCTTACAGATCCGTTTTTGTTCGCTAAATGAATTGAGTTTTTTGGTTTGATCGGAGTTAAGTGTTGTGCAGGATACAGCTCGTAATTATCACCAATGATGTCAATTATGTACGTTTGGTCCAGGACTACATGCCAACATTTTATCATCAATTGAATATAAAGTTTTGGATAGCCATGAAAATTTAACTGTGCATACTGTCAGGCTTTTTATATAATTAGATCATACTGTTGATTTGTATTAAGGAGGAAAGATATTTTTGCCAGAGACCTTATCAATTAATCTTAAAGCGTAATGAAATATTTAAGTATGGTGCTTCTATGCGTCCTGAATGCTGTGGCTAGTAACATAACGACATTCTCACAATAGTTGAACACAACTAGAATAGCAATTGAAAGATGCAACATGCAACTTGGTACTAATGCGAGTGTCTGGTTCCGTGATGGACAATCTTTACTTACGATATTGCTACAAAACAATAAAATTGATGAAGAATGGGAAGCAATGAGTGAACAGTTACAAGACTGCGCATTTGAAGATCAAAATATTGGGTTTTTAATCATGACTGGGGAAGATCCTGAGGAGTATGCTGAAGCTTTTGGACAACGTCTCGACACAGTAGAACACGCATTAGCGAGAAGAGACCTTGATGATCCGGTAATTGGTGGTTTGCAATGTGAATTAGAGATTAATTAACCTGATTCGCTCCAACCAGGAAACACACCCGTCAACTTTTCGTAAGACTGGCGTTCACTTGGAACACCAGGGCGCTGATATTATAGAGGACAGTACGAAAAGGTTTCGTATCTTTTTATCGTCATCTCGTATTTTTACAGTCTCTGATTCATCCAGACCCTGGTGAATAAGCCAATTGGGGGTGTTTCAGTGTTGGTGACTTGATTATTTCCGGTGTAATCACCGGTTTCTGTTGGAAGACTTGCACAAATCGCTACGTCTTACATGGTACACAAACAAGACGAATAATTCAGATATTAGACCAATATCACGTTCTACGTACCTCGGACCCTTCTCTATTTCTGCTGTTTTAAAATGAAGAGAAACTAGCAACTTCATGCTCTTAAAGATTGACACAAAGTTATTCAAACCTTTGGTAATACCAATTTCGTTCATAGTAACGGTCATATTGCTTTTCACGCATAATTTGTCGCATGATAGACGACTCGATGTCAATCTTCAATTCACTCCCAAACAATTCAATCACTTCTGATGATTCATACTATCGAAAAATGATTCGCAATGAATCAATTGGAAGATTGTCATAAAGCAATCCGGTCAGTAAAAATCTAAGTAATGGAATCCAGCATTGAAGAGTTACCACTTCTGTAAGCTCTCCTGGGTTTGTGTACAGCATGGTATCAAAATACGCTTCAAAGACTTCTAAGAACTTGAATAAAAAATCACAAACGGTCCCACTGCAAGAATCGGATTTAGATATCCCAGCTTTGCTTGTTTATTAATTAATCTTGAACGGAACTTCGGTTATGATTCTTTTGAACTAGTTCAAAAATATTGGTTTTAATGCTGGAAAGTCCTCTTTTGCTCGGTAAACCGCATCGGCCAATCGTTCTGACCAAGCACCAGAAGCCGTTGTTACACATTCAATATTTGTCATGCAATCGAATACTTTTGTAATCATATTCTTTGCTTCATTAATCGAGGCACCATTCTTCATTCCATAAATTCTTGATATAATAAATATCATATCATCTGAGATTTCAAGGTTTGCCAAAATCGATTCAAGAATGTTATACAATACATGGAGTATATTTCCTTCTTCAAAGGTAGAACATCCAACTGGTTCTATCTTGAGTAATTTACATGTCAAGGTAACAGCTTTCAGAACGATTTTGGTACCGAAAACAGTGTGATTGACAAATATTTCTGATAACTTGTCTAGGAAAGACAATTTAAAGAAACTCCTCAATGCTTCAACAGGATACATGTGCAATTTTCCCAAGACCAATAATGTTTCAAGGTACTCTTTTTGATCACTGGAAATTGGTTGACCTTTGTTTTCCAACACAAAGTCCAACTCGCTAACAATACATTTGCTCAAGACTGCGAAATTACCCTTATCCTCAAAAATGTGTACGTTCTTCCAAGATATCCTCAAGAGACAGACGACTGCAATACTTTTGATCCTTCTATACTTGGAACATCCACTCAACAACTGTAGCAATTCTTCCAAGATAGAACCACAATCATGTGCGTCTAGCTTGTCCACCATGTCATTGACCATGGTAACAAGTTCGACGAATCCATTCTCACAAAATTTTGAGTTTGGATCATTCATACGGGCTGTAATGTCATTTCAGCACTGGCACAATAGTAGGACACTTAGTTCTTCTTCTAAACTCCAAACTTTACTGAAATTTGAAATTGTGAAAAAACAAGATAAGGCTGAAATGGCCTTGGAATATACGTTATTTGGTACGGATTCAAAGTTGTGGGGACGGATCAAATCAACCCTCGATCTGAAGAACATTGGTGAAGATTCTAGACAACTGAAAAAGTCCTCGTTCGTATCCAAGGCGCATATTTTGGTGGCCATAAGGTTAATTTGAGCAAGCTTTTTTCTCAATTTAATTGATTCAATCGAATTGTCTTGAAATGATTTGGCTGTCCATAGAACGAAACAAAACTTGACCCGGTGACTCTGTGGTACTAAATCGATCGCCCTAGAGTATATCTTATCCATAGTGAAATTATTAATGTCCTTCTCTAAACGTAACGTACTGTTGATGAACCCAATCTCTTTCCATTTTAGAGGAACCTTTTCAGTAAATACGTCAGGATAAAATATACGGTTGTCCGTAAAGTTGGAACCGGTATATGTGTAAGGAATTGGAGGAGGAAATGAAATAGCAAACATCACCATATCGCTTTTGGAAACTCTCTTGTAAAAGAAATTGTGGTGACACTGCATCACCTCAATTGTTGTTATAATTATATCAATGTCAGGACACAACATCAAGTCACGGATTCTATCATCGATCTTGAATGGTTTGAAGGTAACATCATCATTAAATGGCTGGTGGTTAAAGAGTTTTGCGGTGAATTGGAGACATGAGCAGATGAGTTCTTTATCTTCTAAAGAAACCGGCTTGAGTTCAGAGAATTCCTGGTTCAAGGCGTACTTGGAATAAAGGTTTCATAAACCTGATCAATTCGATCTAAATCACTGATCCAATTGAGCTTTGCGTCTGTCCTATCAAAGTTGAATCTTTTCAAAAGAAAAGGTAATTCTTGTAAGGAACATACTCTGATCTTAGAGATGAATTCAGCCAACAACATGTTCTTCGCTGGTTCTTCTAATGTTTCTGTTACATCAAAAATTATTTTTAATCTTTGGATATGATTTTGTCTTGGCTAAACGATTGAAATGGCTGGTGCTATGTTTTCACGAATATTAACCCTTGTTGGTTTGTATGAAGGTTTGAGAGATATTTCATACCACCGGACACGACCAGGTGTTTCGTGTCAGGAAGATAAAAAAGGAACCTGCACAGTTGCAAGTCGTACGTTTCAGGTAAGTCCTTTAGTTGCCGATAAAGCAAATACCACACTAGTGTTTGCTACACCCTTGAGAAACACCATGAGACTTGTCCTCGAATATATAACGACAGGGATCTCTCCTGGTTTATTGAAAGGGTATCCGTTTAGATTAGTTTTACAACTATTAAACAGTTACTTTCTATCACTAGTTTAAATCTTCTCCGAACCCCCGTCCATCCAGACATTCTTAACATATTAGAATACGGTATAGTTGGTATGAATGGCTATGAAGTTGTGTAAAACACCGAGATATAGTTCCTCGACACAATTGGCTGCAACAATTGTATAAGCAAAAATAATTAATTTTGCAATCATAATTAATAGTCACTTCCTTTCTTCAACCTAAATCGGCAGTTTAATAATCATTAATGAATACCGCCCAATCAGCTTCTATTTAAGTTTCCATGGAGTGATCTACAAGTGTTACATCAAAAATAAATTGTCTGATTCAAAAACCCCGTAATGG
Source organism: Teunomyces stri (assembly GCA_030563165.1). NCBI lineage: Eukaryota > Fungi > Ascomycota > Pichiomycetes > Serinales > Debaryomycetaceae > Teunomyces > Teunomyces stri. Next base: position 64,162 of record JAKUBI010000022.1, read on the forward strand.
AAATGTTAATTATGTGTATCTTATATCTAAGTATATAAGAATAATAATAGTAACCAAGCCACTTTCAGTAATACTAAACTGTGACTATAATTCAAGTAGACTGTCATGGTATAAAACTTTCTTTAGCATCTTTAAATTGGACAAGGGTTCGATGAGTAGGAAGTGAAACTTGTCAATATCTACCCCGTTGAGAAGAGACGGGATTTCATTGGCTCTATCTGTACAATTCTCACCCTTCACTTTGCCCAATTTCTCCTCTATTACCTCCGATTCTTCAGATAATCTGCTATCTTGGATGATTTTGTCATACTCCTCATTATATTTTTGAAAATAGAAAAATGCAGTAAGGAAATAAAACCGATGCAACAAGATATAGAAAAGTACTCTTGACAACTCAATTTTTCTTCAATCTTTTTAAGAACACCAATCCGGTCGACATCTTCGTGTTTAACTTACAATTCAACACTATATGCTTTCTAATCTTCAATGGACATTTTGAGAACTAATTTTAACTGGTGAATCATTTTCTCGTTCCTTCGTATTCCAACCCGAGTTGTGGTTCATAAATAAATTCGTAAAACTGGCCAATTGGTATCCATAGCAGAGCAGTTGACATTCTAATATGGTTCAAAATCTCGTGTAAACTCTCAGTCTTCTTGGAGTGGTTTGCCATTGGCAACGACACCGATTAAGAACAACAAGTTTTCAAGATTCGGATCATAGAATGCTTGTACAATCGGCGTAAATTGGAATAATACTCAACAATACTCTATTCTGGGGCAGTAAGCGAATATCGTCATGTACCATTGCTTTGGAATATCTTACATAAGAGTGTGAAAAGCAGGCCCTTGATGGAATATATTATCATAATAGAATAGGACATAATAGTTCTATTTTGTTGGTTTCTAGGACTATCGTAATAAATAATAGGGACGGACATGGGTATCAGTGTTAAGTTGTCAGATGAATTTACTTAAGACTTGCTACTACGAAAATATTTGCCAAGCCCATTTTCATTCAGCAAGAACGAAATTTGGATACCATTGTAACCTCAACCGTAAACTATGCCAAGTATGGAACGGGTATCGTTTCTTTTTTTGAAATACTCGGAATCTTGCGAAAAATCAAATTCTTTGGGTCCTGAGGGGAGCATGGTTGCAATGCTGAAACTTAAAGGACCAGGAGTGGGGTCTACGGCTTAATTTGACTCAACACGATGAAACTCGCCAAGTCCAGAAACAAAAAGAATTGAAATGGTGCAAGTGCCAAAAAATGTAGCGTTTAGATTAGAGAGGTGCCTCCAACGGACAGGGTTTATATTTTTCACTTACTACAGGATACCATGGTGCCCCTCCTATTCATCCACAAAGATTGTAACCAGAAACCAGTTGAGCCAAGATTGAGGACAGAGTACATGACCCTGGACAACTTCAACGTTTAGGGTATTGTTACCTCGACAACTGGTACAGGAAATCGATAGCAATGCAATTGAGCTGTCATGTTGCGTAAAATCTACATCTCATAAAAAATACTCTAACCTCAAGAAACTTTTCCCAATTTGAAACCCGCCCTGAGAATAGGGTTAAGATTGGAAAGAATGCTCCCTGTTTAGGTTTGAATTACAACTCAAGGTATTTTCTTTGATTCACCGAAGCATGCAATGTATTTTGCCGATAAATTACAAGGGATTGTTGCCGATCAGTTATTAACTTTTTGAATCTCCAGCTTGTAACCAAGACCGGAAAAATTATCTGAGATTATGCAACATTATTTTTTGTGATAAAATGTGTAAGAGCAATAATAGTTTGCCAAAGGACTTCCAACACTCTGAGTCGACTCTATGTGCCATTTTATGACCTATAAAAGAGAAGAAAAGGAAGATTTCAATATGAGCAAATGCCTTCAAGTCAATTGATGACAAAATTGTCGGACAAGGCTGAAGAATATCATACAACATAACCTTTTAGTTATGTTGCACTGACACAGCAAGCATCACTGAATTTCCGTTCAAGATACAAACCTGATCATTCGTATGATGCTTCCAAGTAGCAATTCAAAAGGGTTTGGACTAATCTGTCACAAAGAAATGATTTTGTAATAATAATAAAAAAAATCATTATATTGTTTTCCATATACAAACAGGAGGGTATTCCCTATATCAAACGTAGCTGGTGTTAGACCCTTGTAGGAACTTGGCATATCATGTTAAAAATAAGGTTATATATAACAGCTCTAAAATAATCTTCATCACATAAACGAATATAAAAAGCCCTTGAAATTTCCATCATGTTTCGACATCTATACCGACAGATTATAACTTGTAATGTTGTATTCTTTTAAACTTCTTTTGTTAGCATTATTTGCTACACAAGCTCTCGCCTTTGATTGGTATGGATATACTCCAAAAAACACCGAGTTCACCAGAATGACTACTAAGTACAATGTGATTAGTGGAGCTTCAGCTGGATACTTTTACGCTACTCAAATCTGGTTTGTGAAATCATCCGCTGTTTACATTGGTTTCCAACCAAGAAATCCAGGTAAGACCAACCGCTTGGTCTTCAGTTACTTTGGTAAAAATGGTACCGTTGCTTCTCCAAACTGCAAGAATGGAGCTGACTACAAGTCTGGAATTTCATGTGGACTCGACTGGCCATGGAAATTTAACCATAACTACACTGCTGAAATCGCTCTTTCTTCTACTAACCCTAACGGTACTAACACTTGGGTTGGAACCGTTACCGATGACGAAACTGGAGAAAAGATTGAAATTGGAAGATTTGCTGTTCCTCAAACCAATGGATTAATTGACAGAAAGATTGGTAGTTTTGATGAATTTTACAAATCTAGCGTTCAGAAACCATGTCTCCACAGATCAGAATATATTCAGTACTGGCCAGTTGGTATCACCAAAGAGGGCAAAGAATTCACTACAAATTATTCGTGGACTTTACATGGAGATCCAAACTTGGGTAGACAAGATGCTTGTGCTAAGTACTGGAACGAATCCAATGTTAATTTTGAAATTGACAAGGAAAATAAATTGTATCACATCAATGTTGGTTACTTACCTATGGTTCCTTCAGGTTCTACAATTCCTGCCCCAGCTGCTACCAAGGCTTCTTAGGGCAGGATCAAGATCTTTTGAAAGAAACTTTAATTCTTGTTTTTTTATAAAAATCAAATGAAAACCTCACTTGACAACAAGGAGATGAAATGAATAAATAGTTGACTGTATTGAAAATGTGTCTAAGCAGAGCTTGTTTTTATTATTGCCTTTGTAGGGAATTAAAATATTCAAGACGTGTACAACAAGATTGACGCGCCAAAAAAATAAGATGATGTCTTTCAAGAAGAAAATAAAGTATTATACATGAGGCACGTATTTTGAAGATCTAAATAATATTCGTGGATAATCTTGACATGATCGGTCTTTCCCGAAGAATATCAAATAGACATGACATGGAGACCCTGTGAAGTCACATTCATACCAACATACTTGCAAGATTTTTCTTCAGAATAGTTAAAATTACTTTGAATACTAAATATTTTAGTGCCCTATTAGCTGATTTGTGCTAATCTCGTCAAAAAAAAAAAAATTTATGTGGGGTCGTTAAAAATACCACGACTTGCTGTTGTTTGTAACTCTATTCTCAGTGGTTCTTTTGCAGCCGATAACATAGAGGGATTGAACTACAATACAAAACTATCTGTATATTTATGATGTATCTCCAATTTGTTAATCAATTGTTAGGCAACGTACAAATTGGAAACATGATAAAAACTACATAAAAGCTCTCTAAGTTTTTTCAGCCTGATCCAGTTAATTCAAGTATTAGGAGTAAAATTCTTGTACTACAAATATGACATCTTTTTGACATCCAAGAGCTTCACCAGCTTCTATGTTCTTATTATGACATTGGCCTCTTTAATCGTGGTGGGAGCAACCTCCAAATCTCACTTTACGGTCGGTCTAATTGACCGCAGATAAACCTTTTTGTCTGTTGGTACTAACAGCCAAATATCCCTGAGGCCAATAAGTTCCGTGTTTGTAAACGTCATTAAGATTGCAGTCTTTCGTGGTAAAGTCATCATACATAATTCTCGAAAAACTATTCCCGATTTCAACTGGAACAGTGTTAGAGTCAACCTCATACCGGTCTCCAGTCCAAGTCAATATGTTATTGACAAAATGACTGTTTGCATCAAGCATATCGACGAGATAAGTGCCATCAGTTACACCCAAAATAGGACCGAGATCTTGTCTATCAACACATTCAAGCCATGGCTCGTAGTCAAAGCCAGTACTGTTAACGGGTGCAATATAGTAATCATTTGGCACAAATGACCAAAGGTTAACATTGGTAATGGTGGTGTTAGCACATTCAGCAAAAGTAGTCAAGTTGAATGTAAAGTTTGAGGGAATTGTGATAAAATTATGACGAGGGTGTTTTGTATCTCTCTGGGAACAGCTGGCTGCAACAATTGTATAAGCTAAAATAATGAAATTTGCAATCATTGTAATTTACTTTTGTTTTATTATTATCTTGAATCTGCAGAATTGGCTTCTTAAACAGACCAGAGGAATTCATCTAAATATGGCTCAATCAGCGAATTTCCCCACCATTCTATTTAACTTTCTTTAGAGTGATCTCACCACTAGGAAATACTACATCAATGAAAAATTGTGACACTAAAGGTACAGGAGAGTAACATTGAGTTAATGTGATTCCCATTCAGGTAGATTGCAACAACAATTATACATTGATGATTGAAACCTCACACAGCAATTTTGACATCTTAACTAATCCTTAATACTGTCTATACAGTATATAGGATATCGGAATTAGAATTTTGTGGGGAAATATGTCAAAAATTATAAAATAATTGACTAATCCGTACCCTAATAATTAATATCTCGAGATATATATAAAATCTATTCTTGGTTCTTATAAAACCAAAATTTCCATATATTACACTATCGTACGACCAGGGACCGTCTCCGTCCACAAATATGCTTATATATAGCCGCGTACAGTGAGAATGTGCCATTCGTCTATCTGTATCCTGCATATTGATGTTGGCTTTATAACCCAACGTTCAAAGTCATTCACGTAAAATCTATTTACTTCCAACAGAATCACAATTGAGTGATTTTACATCTTTTAATACTCATCTAACGAAAGAATTGTTCCAGAACTTCATTTTTGTTCCATTTGACCATCATTGATTGATGCCTCCACCCACATCTCATAAACTCTCACTGGTTTTTTATTTATGTTCTCACGTGACAGTGAAATATAATGTTACGCAATGTCAAACATTTATCACCAAACCTAAACCATTGAGTCAAATAACCCAAATTATTCCACAAGAATGCCAAAGGAAGGACCGTTCTCCGGGCTAACGTTTTGTTGTACGGGTATTGTGCGTGTTCGTGAAGAAATAGCGCAAAAAATCGAGGCTCTTGGCGGAATCCACTACAGTGATCTCATGAGTGATGTCAACTATCTTATAGTAGGCGATCGTGACACAGCAAAGTACAAGTTCTGTATCCAAAACAGAGTCGATATTAAGTTCTTGAACCAGAAAGGAATATTGAAAATATACGATCTCTGGTTAAAGGGTGAGGACGACGATTCAGACGCGTTGAATATCGACAACTATCTCCTTCCAGTGTTTGATTCAACAAACGTGTGTTTCTCTCGTATCGAAATAGACCCGTACGCCATACGAAGTTTGTTCAAAGAAGATAGTTTCCGTCGAAAACTAGGCGACACTCACGATATTTCGGAATTTTTCACCACCAAGAATCTTATAGAAACCATTAGCAAACACGGTGGAACGTGGTCGGAATCGCTTACTATAACAAACACATGTGTAGTTACCACAGAAAAGGTGGGACGGCGGTACTCCAAAGCCATTGAATGGCACAAACCGGTGGTGCATCCAATATGGGTATATGATTCCGTATTGCGTGGTGCTGCACTAGATTTCAATGATTATCTTCTCAATGACCCTAACGAAGCTTCTTTGTTCAGTAATGGCTGTAAGATATGGGACTTGTTAGCTAAGGAGAAGAATAAATCTTCAAATATCCCTGCAGAATCTACAAGAACCAACCCTGATGAACCTCGCAAGCGATTAAAGAAAAACACTGATGTTTGGAACTCGATTATGGATAATGCCAAAAGCTTTTCAAAGAGCGTTGTTAGGGACTCGATGTGGGACGAAGAAGATGACGTTGTTATCAGCAAATCGACGGTGGATCTGAAACCTGATATTTCTGTACAAGATAAGTCCAAAAGCATCTTTCCTGGACTCAATTTCTTGTTGATTGGGTTTAATTCCCAACAATCTAGCTTATTATCAGGCGTAATCGAGAGTCATGATGGCGAAGTCACCACTGATTCCAACGATAGCTCAATTACACATATAATTTTACCAGCATTACAAGGATCGCAGTCGTCACTGATGCTTCGCATTCTCCCTACAGCCACCAAGACCAAGATCACCAGTGGAGATATAAAGGTAGTCACTGAGTGGTTTATTGAGAGGTCAATATTTTACATGAAGATCGTTTTGGATCGATGGGGACAGCCCATAAAGGGACTCTTACCATCGACTCGAAACTTCAAAATTTGCATTACGGGATTTACAGGCATCGAGTTACTCCATGTGGAAAAACTTATCAAGTATATGAACTTTGAGTTCTGTGAATCCCTAACCCTGAAGCGGGACTTGCTTGTCATCAACATCAACTTGTTCAAATCCACGTTATTGAAAAATTCACCCAAATTGTACCAATACAAGTATCTCGATATACTAAACTGTCCTACATACCAATCAGGCACGTCTTCAGTATCGATGTTGTCGTCCAAGAACAAAATCAATGCCGCAAAGGATTGGCAGATTCCCATCGTTTCTGTGGCTTATTTATGGGAAATGGTTGATATTTCGGCTGGAGGGTCAGCATTAACCATGCCCAATATCTTGGACTTGACGTGGTGTCTCTTTGCACCCAGCAAGTACAATCGGCCACAAACGTTGTTGGAATATGTCAAGAATATCTGTGGAGAAGATCTACAATCAAGCAGTAATGTTGGCGCTCCTTCTGAACTGGATTCAATTGAGGCCAAAGAAGCCAAGGATGAGACTCGTCTTCCGTCTCCAAGAAAAGTGAAAAAGAGGAAAAAGTACGGGCCTTTAGTGGGAAGAGATATTCCTGAATCGCTCACGGCCCGGTTGCTAAGAGCTGGAGGTGGTGACGATGAGCCATCGCTCCAAAGAAATGATGATGAAGATTACAATAAGAATTGTGACATTTCCAATATGGACGATGATCTTCTGACCCAGGTCCAGTATCAGAATGAGGACTCGGAGAGAAACGACCAGGAGTTGCTCAAGAAATTGGAAGGGGTCCATGAACCCCCAAGACGTGCAAGAAAGGTTGGGAAGTATACACGGTAATATATAGAATATACCTCATCTTTTATTGTACTGTATTTTTGCAGTAATGCTAGGGCTTATGCCCTAGTTACCCCACGTGGGTCTGACTGTTAACTGCTTTTGGACAACACGCCTGCGCGCAAAAAAAAATTTTCACGTTGCTGCAACGACGGATAATTTATTTATAAAAGGACTCTAAATCCTCGCCCAATTTTTTTTAATTTTTCCTACTACAGAATTCACTAATCACTAAAAATGGGTAAGGAAAAGCTTCACGTCAACGTCGTTGTTATCGGTCACGTCGATTCCGGTAAGTCTACCACCACCGGTCACTTGATTTACAAGTGTGGTGGTATTGACAAGAGAACTATTGAAAAGTTCGAAAAGGAAGCCGCTGAATTGGGAAAGGGTTCTTTCAAGTACGCTTGGGTTTTGGACAAACTTAAGGCTGAACGTGAAAGAGGTATCACCATTGATATCGCTTTGTGGAAGTTCGAAACTCCAAAGTACCACGTTACCGTCATTGACGCTCCAGGTCACAGAGATTTCATCAAGAACATGATCACTGGTACTTCCCAAGCTGACTGTGCTATTTTGATTATTGCTGGTGGTACCGGTGAATTCGAAGCTGGTATCTCTAAGGATGGTCAAACCAGAGAACACGCTTTGTTGGCTTTCACCTTGGGTGTCAAGCAATTGATTGTTGCTGTCAACAAGATGGACTCCGTCAAGTGGGACAAGAACAGATTCGAAGAAATCATCAAGGAAACCTCCAACTTCGTCAAGAAGGTTGGTTACAACCCAAAGACTGTTCCATTCGTTCCAATCTCTGGTTGGAACGGTGACAACATGATTGAACCATCCACCAACTGTCCATGGTACAAGGGTTGGGAAAAGGAAACCAAGGCTGGTAAGTCCACTGGTAAGACCTTGTTGGAAGCCATTGACGCTATCGAACCACCTTCGAGACCAACTGACAAGCCATTGAGATTGCCATTGCAAGATGTCTACAAGATCGGTGGTATTGGTACGGTGCCAGTCGGTAGAGTTGAAACCGGTGTCATCAAGCCAGGTATGGTTGTTACCTTTGCCCCAGCCGGTGTTACCACTGAAGTTAAGTCCGTCGAAATGCACCACGAACAATTGCCAGAAGGTGTTCCAGGTGACAACGTCGGTTTCAACGTCAAGAACGTTTCCGTCAAGGAAATCAGAAGAGGTAACGTCTGTGGTGACTCCAAGAACGACCCACCAAAGGGTGCTGAATCTTTCAACGCTCAAGTTATTGTCTTGAACCACCCAGGTCAAATCTCTAACGGTTACTCTCCAGTTTTGGACTGTCACACTGCCCACATTGCTTGTAAGTTTGACACCTTGTTGGAAAAGATTGACAGAAGATCTGGTAAGAAGTTGGAAGAAAACCCTAAGTTTGTCAAGTCCGGTGACGCTGCTATCGTCAAGATGGTCCCAACCAAGCCAATGTCTGTTGAAGCTTTCACTGACTACCCACCATTGGGTCGTTTCGCTGTCAGAGACATGAGACAAACCGTTGCTGTCGGTGTCATCAAGTCTGTTGAAAAGTCTGACAAGGCCGGTAAGGTCACTAAGGCTGCTCAAAAGGCTGCTAAGAAGTAAATTAATTGATCTAGAGTAATCTGATTAGTTTTTTATATAGTGCCGTTGAAATACATGATTATATCAACATGAAACATTTTATGATTGGATCTCGGTAGAAGTTGAAAGAGGTGAAGTTGTAGATTAGCGAATAACTAACAGTACTATTGTTTCAGCCTGTAAAAATCTACGATTATTGAGTGAGAGAAAAGTATAAATAAGAGAGAAGTATAAATGAGATGAGATACTTAAACATGATTGTAGAAGATAGATCCGAGGGATTGTGGTGGAAATGCTGCATGGACCCAGCCGTTCCTGCGTCGAAGCTTAAATTCTTTTCTTCCAAAAAATAAAAGAATGAATTTCATTCCTGAAAAATCGTCAACAACAATACCAAACATGGACAGAGGTGTGCATTTGGGCGGCGACAATACACGGGACTACAACCATGCGACTGACTCCGAGTACAAGCGACTCAGGCAACAGGCAGACGAGTTGTACGGCAAAAGAAGCCGACTTTCTGCACAGTCGCAGCAGGCGTTCAAGAGCGGCGACAAGCAACGGGCGCATGAGCTCAGCCAGCAGGCGAAACAGGTGTTGGCTGAGGCCGAGGACTGTAACCGGCGTGCAGCCGAGTATGTGTTTCGGGAAAACAACGCCGATAGCGACAGCGATGAGATCGACTTGCACGGATTGTATGTCAAGGAAGCAGAGTATATTCTTCAGAACCGGTTGGCCAGCGCCATCCGGACCAACCAGCTGCACTTACGGGTCATTGTGGGTAAAGGAATCCACTCTGCCAACGGGATTGCTAAGTTGAAGCCGGCCGTGGACCAGATGTGTGACGATGCGGGCTTGAGACACCATATCGACCCCAAGAACACGGGTGTTTTGGTGATTGACTTGCAGAACACCCAGTCGTCGCAGATCCCGAGCCACTGGCAGGTCGGCAGCGTGTCGCAGCCACAACAGGCGTACCATGGCTCGTCGCAACCACAGTACCAACAGCAGCAGCAGCAGCAGCAGCCCCAGTACTACAACCAACAAGGACAGGGCCAGCACCAGCAACAGGGCCAGAATATCCATACCGGCAACCAGTTGGTGGACCTTTTGGTCAAGGCATTCTGTGCTTGTATCAACTCCAAGTAGTATATTGCGTATAAAAAGAAGTACAAAAAGAAAGACAACTGTAGATTATAATTTAGCATGCGCATCCACTGCTATCGCCGTCGCCCAAGTGGATGTTGATTGCGTCGTTGTAGTCATCACTTACATCGTTTGCGTTTGCATCGTTCAATTCTTCTTGTTGTAAAGCCATTTTAGCAATGACTTCGAATGCCGGCTCGACATTGATGGCATCCTTAGCACTGGTTTCAAACACGGGGTAGTTCAATCCGCCCAACTGGTTACTGGTGATGTTATTCAATTTCTTCTGCAACGAAGGGATCTTTTTGCTTTCATCGACATCGATCTTGTTGCCTATTATGATAAACGGAAAGTCCTTGGGGTTGGATACGTTGGACTGGACGAGAAACTCGTCTTTCCACGAAGTCAAGTTGTTCAACGACTTTTCGTTGGTAACATCGTAGCACAACACACAGCAGTCGGCACCACGGTAGAATGCGACACCCAAGCTCTGGAACCGTTCCTGGCCCGCAGTATCCCAAATCTGCAACGTGACTTGCTTGTTGTTGTCGATAGTGATTTCCTTCGTCAAGAAATCAGCACCGATCGTCGCTTTGTATTGGTGTGAGAACTTGTTGTTGACAAACTGTTGCATCAACGATGTCTTGCCGACGCCGGAGTCGCCAAGAATGATGACTTTGAGCAACGTTTTCTTTCTGCCAGACATGAGTGAAGCAAAAACATTTTGGTTTGGATTAATTATTGAGGGTAGGAGGATGTGCAGGAAAACACCGCCAAACCTCAGAATTATTCAAAAAATCCAAAAAACTCAAAAGACTCCAATAATTCTGATTTGCTTGATTTGCTTGATTTGTTAATGTTTTGATGTTCGGTGTGTTTCTTCATGAATGGGTCACCATGAGTCAGCAGTCGCAAGAATGCTCGCAATTAAAACACAGTTGAATTGCGAGCGATGCGAACGTTTTGGTTTCGGATATACCACGAGCCCGTGCGCCATAGTCCTGCAACACGCACCCGCTTTAGTATAAAGGACGTGACTTGCCCACAGTCATTTACTTTCAACAACAACTACATTTTCTATAACAATGTCTAACTTAACTACATCGATTCAATTGACCAAGCAGAGCAAGTATAAGCTCAACAACGGCACGTCCATTCCTGTGGCTGGGTTCGGGGTGTTTGAGATCTCGCAACAAGAGACATCGGAGTTGGTATATGAAGCCTTGGTTGCTGGGTATCGCCACATTGATTCCGCAGTGGGATACAACAACCAGCGCCAAGTTGCTGAAGGAATCCGCAAGTTCTTGGACACCCACCCTGCTGTCCACAGACAAGATATTTGGTTCACCACCAAGATCCGCAACGAAGACCAAGGCTATGAGTCGACCAAGAAATCGGTGGCGGAGATCGCTCTGGATGTGAAGCAATACATTGATTATGTCGACTTGATTCTTATCCATTCACCCATGACCAACAAACAAACGAGATTGGATACGTACAGGGCGCTCCAGGAATACGTCACCAACCCGCTGCATCCGGTACTCCATGTCCGTTCGCTCGGGGTGTCCAACTATGGAATTCCTCACCTTGAAGAATTGTTAGGATGGGACGGACTTCTTGTCAAGCCCGTGGTCAACCAATTGGAGTTACATCCATGGTTACCACATCTCGAGTTGCGTGAGTACATGTGTGAAAAGAATATTCTTCCTGAAGCATACTCGCCGTTGACTCAGGGAGTCAAGTTGAACGACCCTGAATTATTGGAATTGGAACGGGTCTCGGGAATCAGCAAGATTGAGATCTTGTTGAAATGGTCTTACTTACAAGGGTTTGTTGTGTTGGCCAAGACAGCGAAGGTGGCTCGTATCAAACAGAACTTGGATGTATTACCAGATGGAACTACGGTTGAAGATGAACTCGATGAAGATCACCACTATGGCAAGGTCGACTTGGATCTCAATTTATTACAGCTGCTTGACAAACCCGACTCGCACCAAGTGATGACGTGGGGCGGCGTCGATCCAACATTATACACCGATCCTCAATAATCACTAAAATTGCGTAAAAATACACTCACCTTTTTTTTTTCTTGACTAATGTCATTACTGTACCCATCCGCACCCGCACTCGTACACCCGCGCCCTTTTAGTAACCGTTACTAATGATTTTTTGTTGATTGCTGTGGTTCTATTTTTGCAGCCCCTGCGGCGTTACATATTTAAATGCTCCAAAACCCTTTTTCTTTCTCAATCACTTCAACTTTTTTTTACCATGGCTCCTCCAAAAACAGCAATCATCATCTATTCTCTCTACGGCCACGTCCACACTCTTGCCAAAGCAGTTGCTCAAGGCATTGAGGCTACCGGTACAAAGGTCGATATCTTCCAGGTAGCAGAAACTTTGCCAGAAGCCGTGTTGACCAAGATGCACGCACCCCCAAAACCAGACCTTCCCATTGCCACCGCCCAAACCTTGACTGAGTACGATGCGTTCTTGTTCGGGGTTCCTACCAGATTTGGAAACTTCCCTGCCCAATGGAAGTCGTTCTGGGACACCACCGGTGGCTTATGGGCTTCGGGTGCATTGAGAGGAAAATACGCCGGAGTGTTTGTGTCTACAGGTACACCAGGCGGAGGTCAAGAAACCACCGTCATCAACACCTTGTCAACATTGGCCCACCACGGTATCGTCTACGTTCCTTTAGGTTATGCTGCCAAGGAATTGACTAACTTGGACGAACCCCACGGTGGCTCGCCTTGGGGTGCCGGTACGTTTGCTGGTGGTGACGGTTCGCGTCAAGTCTCGGAATTGGAAAAGACTATTGCCAGAACCCAAGGTGAAGAGTTCATCAAGACAATTACCAAGTTTAAGAATTAGTTAAAAAAAAAAAAAAGTATACGTTTCTTTCAATCATCATCTGTAGAAGTATCATTGCTGTCTGAAACAATTTTGGTGCGTCCTCATTTATCACATGATCTGTATCATGTGACTTGGTCACAATTTTTCAACAAAAAACATAACCAAGACATACACCACCCACCACCCCCATGTCGAAACCAATAAGGCAAGATTATATTGCCAAAATCAGATACACCAACAACTTACCTCCACCACCGTTGAACCCCAAGTTTTTGGAGTACAACACTACCGAAAATGTGTCGAATAAACGTGAAGCCGAGTTCTTGATGTCTTCGTTGTTTCGCAAAGAAAACTTCTCCAGTTTGATGGGCAACTTGGATGAGGAGTTGGGGATGAATCTTAACTTGATCAATAACCGTGGATACTTGGAGGATGGTAACGAGAGTGTGATTTTCAGTCTTGACAAGGACAAGGCCACGGTGTTGCACCCCAGAGATCGGGCATTGTTGAGAGATGCCGGTATTGGCCAGATTTCAAAGGGAGAAGCAGGCGTTTCCTTCTTGAGAAGAACTGAATATATTGCTGAGAGACAGGTTAAGTCGGCAGACAGTGTCCAGGCACCTGAAAAGGTGGAAAACAAGGATGATGAGCTTGATCCCGAGGCTCAGTTGCGGGCAGTGGAGAATACGTTTGAAATGGCACAGGAATCATTGAATAACTTGGACACATTGAAACATCCAAGAAGAAAGAACCTCAAGGCGGTAGCTGCCTGGCCATTGTTGCCCGACACGTCGATGTTGGACACCAAGTACATTTCGGTCAAGTTTGTGGGGTCGGCATCGATTAATCGTGAGTTACAAATACAAAAGAGACAAGAAGGAGCCAGTTTTGATGAGAAGTTCAGTAAAGATACGTTGGAGTCGGCTATTTTGAAGCCAATCACGTCGGAGGACGGAGAATGGATATCGTTGTACCAAGTTCGTGATCCGAAAGCTGCGGCCGAAATCAATGCCAAGTTACATTCTACAGAAATAGAGCAGCCCGTCAACTTATTGGATGAAGATGAGGGTGGTGAAGAGTATAAGTTCAAGCATACCAAGAACTACGAAATGAATTTCCTGAGATTTTCCAAGCCCAACGAAGAATTGACCATCAAGTTTATTCCCAACGAAACCAAGAAGCGGAAAGTGGCCTACTACTCACCAATCACCGGCAGAATCGACTTGAAGAAGTACCGTGCTCTGACCAACTCGGAAATCAACCGGTTTGTCAAGGACAGTACGGTGGATGTCATCAACTTCAAGTTGAGAGAACCAAGTACAACAGAATTGAAGAAGATGGATACATTAAGATCGGAGTTTGATCCGATGGAGTATGAGGGTGAGGAGGAAGAGGAAGTAGAGGAAGAAGAATAAGGGAGAGAGGGACTTCTCGTGTATATTAAATCAGCTTATATTAAAATGTATAAAAAAACAAAAATCAAACAATGATACAATCACGCTTCTTCTTCTTTTTCTTATCCTTTGTAGACGGTGTTTCTTTCTTGGAGAACGAATTCTGCATCTTTTGTGCCAACGCATTGTCTTCTTCTTCTTGCAACTTTTTGCTGAGAATGTAGTCGTTGTTGGTTTCTTCTGGAAGATCCTGGTCAATGTCCAAAATAGGTAAGAAATCGCCGGTGAAAAAGAGATCGTCTCTGCCACTTACGGAATTTAAGGACTGCCATGCGATCTTGGATGCCTTGTTGTTGAACAGGGCATCTGTGATGAGGAGATAGAACTCCTGGTTACCCTTTTTGAACAAGGTATTGAAGTGGTTGTTCCTGAAGAAGATAACAAACTCTTCCTTAGCCAAGTCCATATTGACACGGTTGAGGCCGATCGTGGTCAATTGGGTCTTATTTAAGTCAAGCCATTTGCGGATAAGTTTCTGGTTGTGGGCGATGGCTGGATCTTCCTGGAGCAAGTAGTCCTGGATCTTGTCAAACGTCTGGAGCTGGTTGAAAAGGTCTACGACTGTAGCGTAGTTGTCTTCGCTGGAGATATCTTCGGTGCTATCGTTCCAGTCAACGTGTTCACTGTCTATTTGATTTATGCACCAGCCGTGTTTAAACTTGAGGTCAAATACGTCAAACAAGATCGAGGCCAAGTCGTCGCGAGCAAAGTCGCCGTTGATCAAGTTGGCATTCACAGAGAGACCTGTGTTAAGCAATGGTAACTTCTCAAGGAGCTGGTCCACTTCATTGTTGACCGGTTTGTTTTCGGCGTATACAAGCAACATATCGCCGAGCTGAGTAAGGAGCAGGGCTAACTGGATGGTGCCGGTTGCCAGTTCGTTTTTGGAGAGCAACAGCTTCAATTCGTGTAAAGAAGCCAACTTTTTATCTGAGATCTCGGTGATTGGTGCCCGTCCAAACTCAAACAAACGCTGGTAGAGCTCGTAGTTCAATAGTAACGTGTTGACTAATGCGATCAATGGACAAGGGCCGTTTTCGTCCTGTAAAATCACGGGTGTGACGAGCTTATTGTCTTCAATACCCGAGTCGTAGTCCAACGACCACCAGATTTCACGTACCTTGAACGTAGCATCGTGGTTAATCGGTGACATTTGTGGATCGGGGAAAATATGTGGATTGTTATGTTATATCATGTCATAAAAATTGACGGTAGATCAAGTTTAATGTGTGAGTGTGTAAAATCCTGCATGAAGAAACTCTTCAAAAAAAAGAAAGAAAAGAAAGGGTCCTATTTATTTAAAAGAGAGAATAAACCACGCCCAAAACAGCAAGCACGACCGCAGACAATACCAAATTCGTCGTGAAGGTTTCGGCATCGATACGGCGCTTAATCTCGGCGTCAACTGCATTTCTAGCAGCCACAGTGCGCGTGAGTGGCGTCTCTCTTCTCTTCAAGCCTGCGGGAAGCGCCCCTGGTGTGGGGTACATCGATTCGCAATACTTTTCAATCTCAGCACACTTGACACCAATAGCAAAGAAGTTGGGGTCCTTGACGTCTGACTTGTGGTTGATCTGCAGCACGTACTTTCTGAAGATTTGCACAACACCCGCAAACGTTCTGCTCTGCAAGATCAAGCCGCAAGTGGTACCCTTTCTGATCTTGACGTTTTCCAGCAACACCTTGGGGTTGTTGTAGATAGTGGCCAACGTGGCAATGGCCATCACTTGAGGAATGGCACAGAAGTTGAACGACGACGGATCACGTACCTGCAGCAAGTACTCCAACACGTCCTTGATATGGCCCATCGCATCGAGCACCAAGTGGTTGATACACCACAACCCTTGGTTCGTCGACTCAACCAGCTGGTCCTTGTAGAACGACGGAAGCGAGTCGGTATACTTCGACCAGATCTCCTTGGGCCAGAACGATCTCTGGTCCTCCAAGTCCTCGTGGTAATCTCTGATGATGTTGGCTTTCTGCAAAAACAACCCCATCGAGTCCGACTTGATGAACCCGTCACTCGCAAGCGAGTCGTCGCAAAACTTCGCCAAAACCATCAACTTCGTCAACCCTTCACCCACAAGCCCGGCAACATAGTGGCAGTACAAGTTATAGTCCTCAATCGTACCAACTCCGTTCACATTGAAGTTTTCATCCAAGATATAGTCGGCCATCCCGTTTCCCATCTTGTACGTGATGTCGGAGACAATCTCCTGGTACTCAGGCTTGAGTTTATGGTACTCGGCCAAGATCTGGTGGAACTCCAAAAACACGATCCGATCTTTTTCGTTGGGCCCGTTGCCGTCAAACGTCCATTTTTCAAGCTTCAACTTCTGGTAAAATGACCGCAAGAGAGGAACCTTGATTCCCGAGTCGATCGTCATATCGTCTTCCACGGTATCCAACGCACGTAAGACCAAGTAGAAGATCATGATGGCGTCACGGAGCTCAGGATGGAGTTCTTGGATCACGGCCGCAAAAGAACGCGACGTCTTGTTGAGCAAGTAGTAACATCTCTGCAACGTTTTGGCTTCAGCAGCAAGATTCTGTGGATGTAACGGTTTTCTAAAGTAAAGCAATTGAATCACATGTTTAAGCTCATCGGGATGAGCTAGAAGCTGGGTTAATTTGCCCATTATATTTACTATTCTAGTTGATTAATACGCGAGAGTTTTTATGTTTGAAAAGGAGGAAAAAAAAATTCCTTTACGACAGCCACGTGACCCATACGACCAATACAATTTGTATTTAACTCAGTTCTATCTTTTCAAACCACTTTCTGGCAGCCTTGACGTTCTCAAGAACCATCAATTCTTCGTGCTGGACCTGGCTCGCTACATTTCCGTTCTTGTCACGCATTATGATCATGATAAACATGTTATCGGTGAGGATATCGATGTAGAAGTGGCTTCCGTTGCTGCCCCAGATCACCAAGTTGGAGAAGTTGGTTCGTAGTTTCGAGATCGATTGCTTGTAGGTTTTGATGATATTAGAGATCTTTTCAAAGCGTTTTGGGTCCAATTCCTGCTGCTGCTCATCGTGGTGCGCCAGCTGCAGCACAATGGACGAGGTGCTGGATATCACTAAGAACGTAGTCTTTTCAAAAAGAATGATTTCTTCTGCATCAAGAATCTGGTTAAACTTCACCAAGTTATTGTTAAATAGGTTCATGTTGGGAATCAATGAGCATACGATCTGCGACCAGGCTTTGTACAAACTCTCGTCCCAAATGGA
This sequence comes from Teunomyces stri, assembly GCA_030563165.1. Lineage (NCBI taxonomy): Eukaryota > Fungi > Ascomycota > Pichiomycetes > Serinales > Debaryomycetaceae > Teunomyces > Teunomyces stri. The sequence continues at coordinate 81,918 of JAKUBI010000022.1, forward strand.
TGTAGGGAACCCGATCAATTGGAACTGGTACGGATTCGAGATTTTCTGGAGTTTATCCATCATAATGGTAAAGAGTTCTTCTCTCTTGTCTATCTGGACCAAGTCCATCTTGTGGAGCAAGACAAACGTTTTGGCTCCCGGGCTATATTTCTGGAGATTGGTGAGGGATTTGATGAAGATCTCGATATCTTTATTGATGCTCTTGGACTCAACATCAAACACATGGATTAAAACCTGGACCATCTTGAATATATGATCTTTCTGGTTAGTGAAGTAGTTATCCATAAATACGTCTTGTCCCCCACAGTCCCATAAGTTGAGCGTCATGTTGCCTAGGAACCGTAAGTGCGAGTGTTCCACGTCAATCGTGGCCCCGAGCCGTCTGGTATCAAATGCGGAATAGTTGGAAAAGATGATTGATCTCATTGACGACTTTCCTGAGCCAGAACGGCCCATCAAAAGAAGCTTTTTCCGAGATGAATTCGACATCGTGTGGTTGATATTTTTGGTTACACTTTTGATTTTTCTTATCTATTGAGGGACACGACCAAACATCTGCCGCAACATAAAATGTGAAGATGTTAATATTAATTTGACGAATTCCTCATGACTAGAAACTTGATTAAAACTTGGTTGAGATTTCTCTTGTTCTTCTTATTCTTTTTCTTTCTCTTTTTCTTTCTCTTTATTCTTTCTCTTTATTCTTTCTCTTTATTCTTTTCTTTATTCTTTTCATTTAATTTCTCAATGATATGCAATAATCGATAAATTTATAAAAGTATTTGACAACCAGAAACAAGAATAAAACAACTGAACTTACAACAGAAACTTGAACTATAAACATCCAGAAACATTCAGAAACATCCAGAAAGTAGTAATACTTGAAATACACATGAAATACTAAAACACCAATAAGAAATGACTAACGGAGGTTAATGAGAAGTAGAAATAAGAACAACATAGAAAGACGAAAAAGAGACGAATTAGAACGGAAATAGAAAGACTGAAAGAACAACGAAATTGAAAGATAGATCAACTATTGAAAGAATCAAGTAACAACATAATTGTAATAATTGTCTTTATAAATCTGGAGCCTTTCCCGTTTCCGCTTTTGGTCATGTTCCAGCCCGCGCCGTTTTCGCATTTAACCTTTCGCATATCTCTTTTTTTTACAACCACTGTTTGCCCCCACCACACTTCTTATGCTTCCCACAACCGTTTTATCTGCCATTGCTCTATGGACAACTGTCCATGGACTTGTTATTCCTGAGTCCATAGACATGTTCCGTGTCAGTCTTCCTGATTTGAAGCAACAGGCTGCCGATTTTGCTCACTCCGCTGTTGATACCGTTTCCGACTCCCTTAAACATCGGCTTGCTCCCATTCTCAACGACGTAACCACATCAGGAATCGTCCCTAACCGCTACGTTGTGGTCTTAAACGAAGATGCCGATACTGCCAGCCACAAAAGCTGGCTCGAACAGGAATTCGACGCCATGCTTGCCGAACTCGGAGTCTCGTCCTTGAGCACAGAACACAAGCTCGAGTTCTTTGACATCCACTCCCTTTCGGGCTACACCGGTTACTTTACCGAAAAGTTGCTTGAATCTATCCGCAGTGACCCTCGCGTCAAGTTTATCGAACGCGATGCTGTCGTTCACGTCGACGAGTTTGATATCCAAAAGGATGCTCCGTGGGGGTTAGCAAGAGTCAGTCACCGTGAAAACGAGGCTCCCAAGCTGGATTACTTGTACGACAACGAAGCAGGTACGGGTGTCACTGCTTATGTCATCGATACCGGTATTAAGGTCGAACACGACGATTTTGAGGGCCGTGCCTCTTGGGGCAGTGCTATTGCGTTCCCCAAGATCCAGTTTGATGCCCATGGCCACGGTACCCACTGTGCCGGTACCATTGGCTCAAAGACGTACGGGATCGCCAAGAACGTTAATCTTGTTGCTGTGGGTGTCATGAACCCCATGGGTAGCGGTACCATCTCCGACATTATCAAGGGTGTTGAGTTTGTTGTTAATGCCCACAAGGAAGATGTCAAGTCCAACAAGAAGGGATTCAAGGGCTCGGTAGTCAACATGTCGATTGGTGGAGGCGACTCCACTGCATTGGACATGGCAGTCAATGCTGGAACCAAAGCAGGTTTACATATCTCGATTGCAGCCGGAAACGAAGACCAGGACGCGTGTGGAGTGTCTCCAGCCAAGGCTACAGGTCCTATCACCGTAGGTGCCACCACCATTAATGACGAAAAGGCCAGTTTCTCCAACTGGGGTAGTTGTGTCGATATCTTTGCTCCTGGCCAAGATATCTTGTCGACATTTACGTGGTCCGAAACCACTGTGATGTCAGGTACGTCGATGGCATCGCCCCACGTCGCTGGTCTCTTGGCCTACTACTTGTCGTTGTATCCCGACACTGACTCCGAATACAGCATGGGTTTGCTTGCTCCGGAAGTGTTGAAGCAAAAGTTGATTGGGTACGGTACCAAGGGAGCCATCAGTGGCTTGATCGATGGCAAGTCGCCAAACATCTTGGCTTACAATGGTGCTGGCACCAACATCACCGATTTCTGGAACCTTTAAGTCGTTGTTCTTTTTTATGTGTTTTTGTTTCTATAAACCCTTCTATAATAATGTTTCTGCGTATTTGGCTCTGACGGTCTCAAGTATGTTGAGCAATTCGGTCTTTCTGTTGTCGTCACACCATGAGCCGTTGATCCCGTTCTGGACAATGGTACACCATTGGTTGACGGAGAAACCAAAACGGGTATGGACAGCAACGTAGTTGTCCAAGATATAACCACCAAAGTACGCTGGATCGTCTGAGTTTAAGGAAAAGGGTACGTTCTTTTCCAAGAACAAGTCGATGGGCAACTCTCCAACATCCTTAACTACCTGCAACTTGACGTTGGATAACGGACACATCGTCAACATGGTTTTATTCTTGGCCAAACGAGCCATCAACTCATCGCTTTGCTTTGAGTTGACTCCATGGTCAATTCTCGATACTTTCAAGATATCAAGGGCGTTGGAAACGAACGTATGGTCGCCTTCTTCGCCGGCATGGGCAGTCAATCCAATTCCAGGCCCCAATTCGGTAACAGCACGGTAACATTCTTCAAAGAGCTGAGGAGGGAACGGTTTTTCACTCGAGTCCAAGCCCAAACCATGAATGGTGCCTGACTTGTAGTACTTGGTGGCAGACGCAATCGTTTCCATTCCTGATGCGGCAGGCAAATGTCTCAACAAACACATGATCAACTTGTTAGAAGTTCCAAACTTGGTGGTGGAATCTTTACAAGCCCGGTTGAAACCATCAACCACCGTCTCGATCGAAATACCTCGTTCTACATGGCCCTGGGGATCAAAAAAGACTTCGGAGTGCAAACAGCCATCGCGGTGTGCTTGAGCAAAATAAGCCATTGCCAAGTCATAGAAGTCTTGTTCCTTGATCAACACACCCATACCAACATAGTAATGGTCTAAGAAGTCCTGTAAATCAGCGAAATTGTTGTATCTTTCATTACAAGCCTCGACCGTCGCAGGAAAACTCGCAGGTAACTCGATTCCGTTCCGTTTGGCCAACTGGAAAAGCAACGATGGTTCTAATGTCCCTTCTAAATGTACATGATGCTCACACTTGGGCAACTCACGCAAAAACAGGCGCATATCTTCAGCACATTCATAAACCATCTCTTTGTTATCTCTGAAAAATTATCTTTTTTTTTTTGACATATGTTGAATTACTTATTTTAGTACATATATTTTCTAATCTAAAATGCTTCAACGTTTTTGATGACTGGGCCGTCTCAAGCTTCTGCCTAGTCTCAGAATCAAGTATATGATACAGCCAATGAAACGGAATAATGCCATAAAGGCAACCATCCATAAAATCACCGTCAAGAAAACCTTGGCCCGGTTTCCCTTGGAGATTGAAACGTCTGTAGCTTGTAACTGATCAAACCCACCGGTTTCCAAGACAAGTGCAACAATGACAAAGTTGGAAAACATCCATACCAACACCGTCATCGATCTGACAAAGGCATAATAGTCTTCGTTACTGGTGACATGGTGTTCGTTGGAGGTGTCGATAGGGTTCTTGATCTTTTCCAACTGGTTCAAGTACGATTGGTTGATTTCCTCTTTCAAGATCGGAATATTCACATCAAATGTACCGTCTTCTCTCACCTTGGCAGCACCCAAATCTTTGGCCCCGGTATCACCCTTGGTACCCCACGAAACATCGTCAATGTTACAGAAAGCGTAGATGTTCAACACATTGATGTATGATGGAGACAACAAGATATACTGAGCAAACGATGTGAACATGTGCCATGGCTCAAAGTAAAGAAATGAGGAAAGGAAATAAAGCGCGTACGTCGACGACGTCGCCACCACCAAGTCCCGAAACTCAGCATTCTGAATAAATAACGACACCGTGATCTTGGTATGACTACTATAGATCTGCTGGATCGAATGCACCGCCATAAAAATGGCTGCGAAAATCATATACGCCATTAATATGGCAAAGAAAACCACAATAACAATATAGAACTTCTCTGTTCCCTTTGGCTTGTTACCAAACGATAACACAAACGTCGTCACAATCGAAGCAAGATACAACCACAAAAATACCACTGATAACACTTTTCCCGGTGCAAAATGTAAATCTTTATCAGCAAGAGACGTGGTCAAAATCCTAAACACAAGGAAATACGACCCGATCGAAAACCAAGACAAAACCAAGTTCAAAAACTGATAAACAAACTCAATATGAAGAAACAACTTTCTTCCGATCGAATGAGACGATCCCCATACTTTGGGGAAATGGACCAATGAGTAAATGGCTGCGAAAAACGAACCGTTCAACCATCTTCTTCTTTGTAAAATGAATTCAGCCAACTTTTCTGGCACATCGGTCTCAGCACCGGCAGACTTACAATACCGCAACAACCAAGCACACCCTCTCTTGGCCACCAACTCGTAACACAAGATTCTGTCTTCGGCCAAGTACATGTTGGATGTGAAGATCCCTGCTTCTTCCTTCAACTGGCTCTTTTTCAACTCGTACTCGTCGTCATTTGGATCAAGCTCTCCGCTCCCGTGTAAGAACTCACCCTTGAAATACTTTTCTAATGGACCTTTCCCATTGACATCATTCTGCAATGCAACGTAACGGTACGCCGAAAAGGCACCGGGTAACACAGAAATAAATCCAAACACCGATTCCGTCGGTTTATCAAGAATGTTGGAGATCTTATACTCAAAGTTTTGTCCATAAACAATTGGATTCGTGATCATCTGTCTCTTTTTCAACGATGCTTTGATTTCACCGCATGCACCCGCGACTTGGGCATCACGATCAAACTCCTTCCACAAATGATACAACGATTTACCCGAAGGTTGAGTTCCGGCATCGAGCAAAATGACAATTCTCGGGTCCAAAACTTGACCCAACGCTTGGAAACACCATCTATGCGAATTGATCTTTTTGGCGTTGGTTTCCTTTAAGCAGAACAACAATTGAACGGGCACAATTTTTTCTGTAGTTAACTTGACGGTATCTTCGACCGAGTTGATACCGACTCTCGTAGTGTACTCGTAGATATGCGCCTGGACTTTCTTGTCGTCAACTCTCGATTTGGCCAATCCGTCCTGGTACACACCCAACCCGGCCAACAAGGCCTGGGCTCTTTCGTTGATTTTGGACCGACCGTCACTGACAATACACACCACGACCTTCTTCCACGAGTCCTTGCCCCACGTATCGGATCTGCTTCTTGATTCAAGGTGCTTGATGTTCTTGAACACCCCCTTAAGGGTACGGGCCAACAAGATATCGTCTTCGTTGTACATGGTGATGACAATCATCAACTCGGTTTGTCTGGGCATGGGATAATGCACTGGTCTCAAGATGTAGCCATCACGGTAGAAATTGGATGGACCACAGGTGACTGCGGTGTATCTCATATAGGCAAACTCTCTCGAGAGCCCGCCATCTCTTTCGCCCGGCTGGTAATCGGGGAATTTGGTCAAGAGTTCGGTTGCAACCGGACAGTCCAATACCAAGTGACCGTTCAAGCCTGAAGCGACTCCGATCTGAGGTTTTTCTCTGATAGGTTCTTCATCTTCTGGTGGTTCAGGCATTTCCTTGTCAGCAAACGGCGACACCAGTTCTTCTTCGAGGTTAGGAGCATCGACGAGCAGTGGTTCAACCACCGATTCAGGCACATGGACTGTCTGGAGATCATAGTGGTCACCCTCGAACTGGTTGAACTGGATACGTTGGTCAAACTCACGTTCATCATCGTCGTCATCGTCGTAGGCGTGTGGTACGAAGGCTTGGTGGAAGTTGTGTGCGTGTTGTTGTCTGAACGGATCGTCCATCTGATGCATTTCATAAGCATTTGTTGCTGGGTTATGGCCAATGTTGTACGAGTGGCCAGTGAATGGGTCCTGGGTCTCGATGGGCGACAAGTTTGGGGGATGGACTCCGCTGGTGTTGAAGATAGCGTTGGGGTCTTCAGACTGATTATAGTATGAGTAATCATCATAGTCTGCGTGTGCTTGATGATGACCAGTGCCACTGACATGACGTTGGGTATGGGCGACGGGTGCAGGCTGGTGGAAGTTGATTGACGTTGACAGGTCGTTCGAGTAGTTGTAGGTACCTGTCTGTTGGTTGTGGTGGGGAGGATTCAAGTATTCTGAGATCGATTCGTCATCACGAATGTTGGTATACTCACCGTAGTGGCCATCGTAATAATGATTGGGCTGGCGACTCATGGTATCTAATGGAAGGAATGTGGTAGATCAATCCAAAAAAGATGAGAAAACACAATGTACGTTTTTTTTGTAGGTTTATTATTCGGCGCAGCTGGTCTGGAAAAATATCCTAATCACGAGTACGATGACTTACTGTGCCTGATCTATCACGTAGGTGGGGCCAAAAACTTGGGTCGATGTTTTCGGTGTACTAATTATAGATTGCCCTTTAGGTGCGCCGTGTCACTACTGGCTGGGAACATGACGCATTATTTTTTTACCTTTTGTTTACTGATTCGGGCGCGGTTGCAATGCGGAAACGTCATGGCAACTATGCTCTAAATGGTATGACACGTTTGCAATAATGTTCGGTAGAAAAGGCAACTTGTCCGAGCGGTTAAGGAGAAAGACTTGAAATCTTTTGGGCTATGCCCGCGCAGGTTCGAGTCCTGCAGTTGTCGTATCTCTTTTTTTTTTTGGCTGCGAAACCTTCATTCATTATCAGTACTATTCACTAGTACTATTCAATCAGTACTATTCAATCAGTCTACATGTCTTATTCACTCTATGCATTACGCTAAAAACAAAAGACAGATTCCTTATCCCAGCCCAAATCAGTACTGAGCTCAACCACCGACTTCTTCATCTCAGGAGGTCCACAGACAAAGATCTGGTTCCCTTCTTCAGGCAGAGGTAAGTACTTGTCGATCATTTCCCGTGAAACGTACCCCGTGCTACCCTCCCAGCCAGCAGGTGCATGTGTCAACGTGTAATGAACCTCAAATCCAGGATACTTATTGGCAATCTCATCGATTTCAGACTTCAACAAGATATCGTTTTCGGTTTCGTTGGCAAAAATCAAACTGATCTCAGTCCGGTCATCTGGATTGGTGATGATATCGGTGATAACCTGCAAGATTGGAGTGATCCCGGTCCCACCAGCAATCAACCCCAATTTACGGGCCATGTTGGCTTGGTAGTCCAATCTCCCAACCGGACCACGGAACTTAACCGTCTGATGTTCTCTCAACTGAGCTAATTTCTTGGACACAACCCCGTTTTCATAGTGCTTGACCAAGATATCAAAGAAACCAGCATCAAACTGGTTCGAGATCGGCGAATAGTACCGGATTTCATCCTTACCATCGATCGTAAAACAGCACGCAACATGGTGGCCCGTAGGAATATCCAACACTTCGTCCTCACGTCCCAACTTAAACCGAAAGATCAGCGTGTTCTTACTAATAAGTGTCTTGTCAATCAACTCAAAGTTCTTCCACTTGACCTTGTGCATCGATGACCGACGGTTCAAGGCCCCAATCACTTGCACAGTACAAACAATCACAATGAACGCAATGCTATACGGCAAGTACTCGTAGCTGAAGAAACATGTGCCTACCAAAATAAGCGCAATTGGAATATAAATCCCATGCAATGGTTGCTCTAAAAGCTTTCTCTTGTCTTCCATGCTTCAACCGTTGAAAAGAATTTAGTAATGAAAATTTGACACTTTTCTCTAACAATTTTTTTTTGTTTGTCAGCTTACCGAACACTACCGAAACGCACCAATAATTGGGGTATATTAGCTATATAAAACCAGAGGTTGTGATAAACGTATATAAAACGACACAGAGGGGGGGTATTAACAGATCCATGATTAAAAAGAGGCTGGAGAAGAAGAAAAGAACTGAACAAGAGGCCCAAAAAAAAGAAACAACTTAGTATTCTTCCTCTTCTTCTGGGAACGAGTCGGTACCGACTTCAATGTAATCTCTTTCCAACGCAGCCAAATCTTCTCTTGCTTCAGTAAACTCACCTTCTTCCATACCTTCACTCACGTACCAGTGAACAAACGCTCTCTTGGAGTACATCAAGTCAAACTTTCTGTCAATTCTTCTCCAGGCTTCAGCAATGGCGGTGGTGTTGGACAACATACACACTGCTCTCTTGGCAGCAGCCAATTCAGAGCCCTTGATAGCAGTTGGTGGTTCGTAACAGACACCAATCTTGAAACCAGTAGGACACCAGTCAACCAATTGGACAGTCTTCTTGGCCTTGGCTTGAGCAACAGCATTTTGGACGTCTCTGGTCACAACATCACCACGGTACAACAAACAGGTGGCCATGTACTTACCAGTTCTTGGGTCACACTTGACCATTTGGTTACCTGGTTCAAAACAAGAAGCGGTGATTTCAGCCACCGAGTTAGCCTCGTGGTTGGCTCTGGCCTTCGAGAAGACTGGGGCGTAAGAAACCAATGGGAAATGGATTCTTGGGTATGGAACCAAGTTGGTTTGGAATTCGTTCAAGTCGACATTCAACGAACCGTCAAATCTCAATGAGGCGGTAACGGAAGAGACAACCTGGGCAATCAAACTGTTCAAGGAGTCAAAGTTTGGTCTGGCAATGTCCAAGTTACGGCGACACATGTCGTAGATGGCTTCGTTGTCAACCATAAAGGTACAGTCTGCGTGTTCCAAGGTTGTGTGGGTAGTCAAAACAGTGTTGTAAGGTTCAACCACCGAGGTAGACACCTGGGGAGCTGGGTAGACGGCAAATTCCAACTTGGTTTTCTTACCGTAGTCGATGGACAATTGTTCCAACAACAAGGAACCCAAACCGGAACCGGTACCACCACCCAAGGAGTGGGTGAATAAGAAACCTTGTAAACCGTCGCACTGGTCAGACATTCTTCTGACTCTGTCCAAGACATCGTCCAAGATTTCTCTACCAACGGTGTAGTGACCTCTGGCATAGTTGTTGGCCGCATCTTCCTTACCAGCAATCAATTGTTCTGGGTGGAACAAGTCTTTGTAGACACCTGTACGGACTTCGTCAATCACGTTTGGTTCCAAGTCAACGTACAACGCACGAGGCACGTACTTACCCGAGCCGGTTTCACTAAAGAAAGTCGAGAAACCTTCTTCACCGCCCTTTGGTCTGTCCAAACCTTCTTCCAAGTAACCGTCTGGTCTGATACCATGTTCCTGGGAGTACAATTCCCAACAAGCGTTACCAATTTGACAACCGGCTTGACCAACTAGAAATGTGTTAGTAAGACGTGTTTTGCAACGTGTTGGGGCTGGTGCCGGTTTGGCATGGGGACCCCCCTTTGCGTGGCTTCCAAACAAGCTAGCAAGCATTACATACCATTAACACTGATGACTTCTCTCATATTTCCTGCTATAATACTTAGTACGACTGAAGAAAACTGTAGCTCTGTAGCCGTCTAACGGGGATCAGAAAATTTGGTCGTTTGTTTTTTTTGTTTACGGCGGCTCACGCTTGTTGCCGCATCGGGGGAGTTTCAAAACACCGTCGTGTCGACTTCCAAATACGGAAGGTCGCACACTACGTTGCTCTCAATAGTTACCTCAAGTTTATGTGCAGATATTCATACACGTGATTCTATATCGATTGCAAAAAATTAGACCAGCAAATCTTGCTGAATACGTACAGCTTTTAAGAATGAAATAATCTGTTATTGTGATTACTTTCGAATCAACAATACTATCTGACCAAGCTGGAATACTGTGGATATTGATTAGAGCACTACCTTCAACATATAAGATGACTTGCTTATAATATCTTTCCAATGCCAATCTATTCAGGAAACTTCAATCCTTGTTTTATTCCAGATACTTTACCTCGCCTCACATGGTCTCGATCCTTTGATGAACCTCTGAACCCTTATTAAGGTAAGATCCTTTACCAGACTAAGGTAATTCCCAACCCCGAACTTCCTATACAAAAAGGAAGAGTGGAGCGATAAAGCCATTATGTACTTTGTGGAAGATCGTGTTCAGGAATTGACTTATGCTTTTTCCAATCTCCTTCCACTTGTAGGGTGCGTCGACGATGTTGTGGTTGAATGGGACAGAACCTTTGAAAAGTTGTATGATTTTCCTGAGCTTGCTCTTATTTGTGGAATCACTCCGGAGCAAGCTGACTTTAATCCTATTTATGATAACGTCCATCGTGATGTTGGCATGTGGATGGCGATTTCCCGCAAGGCTAGAGATCTCACTTTACAGTCGCTTAGACTGGTGGCTGAGTTATTAGACGACCAACGATTTAGTCTCACTACGTTTAAGGTTAAGCAGCTTTTTAATCATATTTCGAACCACCAGTCCAATTGGACCGAATCTGAGTTTGAGGATTGGTCAAACTACTTCGAATACCCAGAGATGAAACGTGCAGTATCGTTTATCACTGGAATGGAAGACAGTATCGTTTTATTGGGCTCGTGGACCCGATTCAATGATGAGACCCGAGACGAAATTGTGATAAGAATCGCAGCTGCATTGTCCATTCCTGATGTTACCAACAAGTACAGATTACGTTATGATGATATGCTCGCTCAAATCCAGAATGAGATCGGGCCAATTTATCGTTAATGATAGTGTAACCGAGATTTGATCTATTTGCAATATTTACCTAGCGAGCATTCTATGGAATCCTAGTCCTTTTTCAAGTACTTTCTTCTATATTTGTCGTCGATTTCAGCCAAGTAGTAAGTACCCTTGGCCATGTTGCTGATGTCACCAACAGGCTTGAAATCTCTTTGTAAGTGGGCAGCTTCTCTCAAACCAATAGCTGCAACGTATTCTTCAGGAGACTGGATCTTTCTTCCTTCACCCAACTTGTAGTCAAAGTCCAAGTTCTTGGTGATGTGGGAGATGTCGCCCTTGACCACGACAGACAACAACGTCGACGCCAAACCGGATCCGTACGAGAAAATACCGATTCTCTTTTGTTGCAACTTTTCTGAGCCAACATAGTACAACAACGACGATAACGAGGCCCACGCAGAGGCGGTGTACATGTTACCGGTGTTGGTAGGAACCTGTAAGGCTGGCTGCACTCTCAACTTGGTTTGTTCCTTGGCCAAGCCAACAAACACTTTTTCGACGGTCTTGTCAGCCAATGTTTGTTCGTAGGTCAACAAGTTGATGTGGGTAGCAGTTTCGGCATCTATCAAGTCTTTGAATTGTTCAGGGTTGGCCTTGTAGTCATTGTACAACAATCTAGCGTAGGATTTAGTTACCAACTTACATGTTGGAACGTGGAAGGCGTTGTAGTCAAAGTGGTCATAAAGGCCCACCGTTTTGTCAGCAGACTTGGTGACCTTCTTGGAGTATGTTTTGTAGCAGTGGTCGATGGCCTTGACGTAACAGGCCAATGAGAAGTGGCCGTCAACCACAGGGTATTCGGAAGTGAAGTTTGGCTTGTAGAAGTCGTAGGCGTGTTCCATGTAGGAGCCTCTGGTGGATTCAAACACGATGGGAGCGTCTGGACCAATCAAGATGGCCACGGCACCGACACCACCGGTGGGTCTGGCGGCACCTTTGTCGTAGATGGCGATGTCACCGGCAACAACGATGGCATCTCTACCGTCCCAGGACGAGGATTCGATCCAGTTGACGGAGTTGAGAATGGCAGAAGTACCACCGTAGCAGGCGTTGACGGTGTCAATTCCTTCGATGTCGTTGTTGTCGCCAAACAACTGCATCAACACCGATTTGACACTCTTGGACTTATCCAACAAGGTTTCGGTACCAACCTCCAATCTTCCGATGTTGTTGGTGTCAACGTTATAGTTTTCGATCAACTTGGACGTGACCGTCAACGCGATCGAGTAGATATCTTCTCTGTCGTTAACAAAGGCCATGTTGGTTTGGCCCAAGCCGATGGTGTACTTTCCAGCAGGAATCTGGTCAAATTTCTCCAACTCAGTCTGGTTGACAGCTTGAGCTGGAATGTAGATTTCGATGCCTTTAATACCGATATTTTGAGGAGCCATTGCTAAAAAGAATGTGGTGAAAAAGTTGGCGGTTGTAAATGGTTCAATTTTTCATCATTTTTATACGAGGAACGAGCGCGGCTGGAAAAAAATAGTGAAAACGCACAGAAATCAGACAGAAATCACAAGAAATTAGACGTGTTTTAAGAGAATAATATGTATTATAAAAATCATGTATTGACCAATGTGATGTTAGTTCTGGATCAAAACATCCAGAATCAGCCTCAACTTGTAAATTGCATCGTTTTTTTTTGGCAATGGTCTGGGCCATCAGGTGAGCCACAATTACATGAAACAATAGCGGAACAAACATGAAAACAGTTAGAAAACAATTATGAAACAATCATAGATTGACTGAGGTGATCCACCATCACCTTTCCACTTCTTTCTCGACCTGCTATTGGCCAGTTTTCCATTAATTCTCTCTTTCCTCGTTATCTCGTAAATCGCACGGGCTCACACCATCCGCAAAAAAAGAGGTGTGTAAAATTAAAACGTCTCTCTTTTTTGCCATCAATGTCTGTTCCAGAAACACTTGCGGTGTTCGCCACCACCAAACTCTTTCATGAAACATGGGCAGGAACGTTTTACTGTAAGCCACAGGCGATCTTTCAGCCACGCAACGTTGAGGAAATCGCCGAATTGATCCACCAGGCCCGTATCAATAACAAAACCATCATGACGGTGGGATCAGGCCATTCACCTTCGGACTTGACCATGACTAAGGAATGGCTCTGTAACTTGGACAAGTTCAATCGTGTGATAAAGAAACAAGAGTTTTCCGGTCCACTGGTGGCCGATCCCCTGAAACAAGAGGTCAAGTTTGTTGATTTGACGGTCGAGGCCGGAACCAGAGTGTATGAACTCAATGAATACTTGAAACAAGAAAAGTTGGCGATCCAGAACTTGGGTTCCATCTCAGACCAGTCCATTGCCGGATTGATCTCTACCGGAACTCACGGCTCCACGCAGTTCCATGGCTTGGTCAGCCAACAGGTGGTTTCCATCACATTCTTGAACTCCGAAGGGAAGTCCATCACGTGTTCTTCCATCGAGAGACCCGATCTCTTTAGAGCCATCTTGTTATCCTTGGGAAAGATCGGGATCATCACCCACGTCACCTTGAGAACATGCCCTTCATACACCATCAAGTCCAAGCAGGAAATCATAAAGTTCAAAACCTTGTTGAACAACTGGGACAATATCTGGCTAGACTCGGAGTTTATCAGAATATGGTGGTTCCCTTACTCCCAAAACTGTGTCTGCTGGAGAGCCTCGAAGTCCGATGACCCCTTGAGTGACCCCAGACCAAGCTGGTACGGAACTAAGTTTGGCCGGTTCTTCTACGAGTCTTTGTTGTGGATTTCCGTCAAGATCTTGCCCCGGTTGACTCCGTTTATTGAAAAGTTTGTCTTTAACCAACAGTACGGCAATGTTGAGACGTTGGGTCTGGGCGATGTTGCTGTCCAACACTCAGTTGATGGCTTGAACATGGACTGCTTGTTCAGTCAGTTTGTCAACGAATGGTCTGCTCCTTTAGTTACTGGTCCTGATGTTTTGCGCAAGTTGGAACAAGCTATCCATCTCGCCGCTAAGAATAACGATTTCTACGTCCATGCTCCGATCGAAGTCAGATGTTCCAACGTTACCAACTCAGATACCGCTTTTATTGATGAAGAAACCGGCAATCCTTCATTGTACCCACCACAAACATGGTTGGCCAAGAGAGACAGGTTGAGTTCTGGTCCTATTCCCGGTAACAATTTCCGTCCTTACCTTGACAACTCGCCTTTCTTGCCATATGCTGGTGAAGGACAACCCGTCACCAATAGCCAGTTGACCATGTTTATCAATGCAACAATGTACAGACCGTTCAGAACCAATGTCCCTACCCACAAGTGGTTCCAGATCTTTGAAGACGTTATGACCCACGCTGGTGGTAAGCCACACTGGGCCAAGAACTTTATTGGATTGGACGGAGACCAGAAGACTAAGCAAGACTTGGATTCACAGTTGGAGTTTGGAGGTAAAGAGTTTTATTCAATGATCGGGTTCCAGCCCATTATGAAGGATTGGTTTGGCGAAAACTTGGTGAAGTATAACCAGGCCAGACACGAAACCGATCCACACGGAGTATTCTTGAGCGGAAAGCCATGGGCTGAAAGAAACGGTATTTTACTTTAATATACATAAAAAGAGATCTACTTAAACTGTGCTTTTAAAGGATCAATGACATGGCCCTGTTTGGTAATGACACGAGGCATGGTCAATCTCTGGTGGGTTTCCTTTGCGGTCCATTCTTGTCCCACTGGCATTCTCAACGAACGCTCGTACTGTTCTCGTGTTTCGAATGGATACGGAACTCCACTCGACTGGTACTTCAAGTTCTTTTTATTAACTTTCTCGTTGATGATCACCGACTTGAGCTGCTTATCCCTTCTCTTATCTTGCTGGACCACACCCTTGATCTTACGCACAACCTTCTTTTTACGCTTGGGCTCATCTGAACCAGCCCAGTCACCCCATCCAGGCAATGTGAGATCTTCTTCCTTGTCGCCTTCATCAGCAATGACTTGTTTCTTTTCGGCTTCAAACTCAGCCACAACGTCGTCTCCAGCAAACGCTTGTTTGATCAAGTCTTTCTGGGTAAACATCTTGGTTTCTTCATCATCTGAATCACCTCCATCAAAATGAAGCGTTTCTCCAACACTAATAGCAACATCGTCATCATTGTCTCGTTGCAGCGACGTTCTCTTCTTTGATTTGGCTATTTTAGCAGCAGACTTGGCAAGTTTCGACGAACTCCGCTCAACAGTTGTGTTCTTGTTCTTCTTTTTAGAGCCAGAAGAAGCACTCAACCATGGATTTTCTTCAGCTTCAATTTCAACTTCAACTTCAGGTTCAACTTCAGGTTCTTTTGCCTTGGTCTTTGTCTTGGTCTCCACCACCCGTTCACGACTGAGACGGTTAACCAAGTTCCGTGACTCGTCAGCAGCTATATGGTCCAATGTTTCCTGGTTCATTTCATCAATATCTTCTTTCATGACCGAGGCGTTTGGTGCATATATTCTACGGCCCTGATTCTTGGTTACATTGACAGAATTGGCTTCTTCAAAGTCATCATTATCGCCAGTTTCCATCCGTCTCAATTCCTCCATTTCACGCTTGTTGGACTCTCTCTGTCTCTCTTCAGCAGCTTTCATGAAATCCATCGCCAAAACGCCTTTACCCAAACGGTTCTTGTTGGATTCGTCCTTTTGTGCGTCGTCGTTGGCATATTCTCGCTCAATGTCACTCACATCATCGCCAGACTGCTGTCCATCTTCGTATCCCAACTGTTTTGCACGTAACCGTTCTCCTTGTCTCAACATATCTTCCAACTCACTCCGGTTGCTAGCATCTTTGGATAACCCACTCTTGATCATCGACTTGGCCCACTGACCCTGTGTCTTGTGCTTCAACGTCATTCTCTCTTGGGCCCGCTTCAAGTCGTGGTCTTCGTCGTCGTCACTGGCATCAGAACCATCAACCATATCTCTGAGTCGTCTTTCTTCTCTCTTCTTGATCTTATGGTACTGCTTCGACTTGATCTTCTTGATCCGCTTCGCTCTCTTTTCATCACGGAACATCAACTCTCTCATCATCCGCAACTCGTTGGTTCTCTTTCTCATCTCAGCAACCGATAACTTTGCCACAGCAATCTCCTCAAACGTCGCTTCCTTCTTGTCATCTACCAATGCAGACTGTTCCAACAACGAGTTGATCTTTTGTTCCAACTCAGACGACCCAACCTCAGTATCACGAAACGTATTGGCACTGTCGTTGTGCTGTGTCTGGTTCATGGGGAACTTCAACACCTCCGCTTGCCGGTTCTGTTCGACAGTATCCTTCCATTTCAGAACTTCTTCTTTGGTGATCTCATATGCAACCTTTCTATCGTGTCTCTGCTGGATTCTCTTGGGGAGCGGTGTGGCAAGAGCTTTGGAACCCTGATCGCCTCCGTCGATCAAAATCGCATCCTTCGCTACAGAATCATCAACGCCAGCAAGCATATCTTGAAGACTAAGTTTTGTGGTTGAAGCAGGAACATTGAACTCGTTTTCGTCTTTTGTTTCGGTGATCAACCGTTTCTTCTCAGCAGGCTTCTTGATCTGTTGTTGCAACCGTGAAACAGTGTTTGCTAAATCGTTTTCTTCATCCAGAGCAACATCAAACACATCAGACTCTTCTTCAGATTCATCAGAACTCTCATCTTCTTCATCATCATCATCTTCTTCAGCAGACGATGCTGTTTCCCAGGCATCGTCCAACACGATATCTTTATCCTTAGACTTATTCAAATCGGCATCGTCCATGTCCCATGCTTCAGATAACGACACCAATTGGTTCTCGTCAATGCTATCATATGCTTCGTCTTCGTCTTCACTGCAAACTTCTCCTTTCTTCTTTCTGATCTTGTCTCTCTTCTTCTTGTCTCTAATGCTCTGCGAAAACTTCGAGTTCAACACATCATAATCGTCATCAGACCCTAATGCTTCATCTGAATCCAACTCTTCATCCGAATCCTCGTCGTCATCTTCATTTCTTCTTCCATCCTTTAAGAACCGACTCGCATCCATGATCCCATCCTGAACATCGAGCTCATCGGAATCATTGCCACTATCGCTTCCGTTTTCAGCTCTTTCGGCAATCTGAAAAGCATCCAAGATCTTTCTAGAACTCCTTTTCTTTGTCGAACTCTTATTCTTCTTCGCCATTCTGTGGTGGGTTTGATAAACTTTTCTTGCAGATGCACGGTTATCATCTCATCTCTGCTTGGAACCAAATAAATTTACAAAATTTACATGCAGGATAATCAATATACAGGATAAACATCCATACCGCAATACATTTACAATCTTCTTCAATAAGGTTTCCATACATTTCTCTAACATTACTCACAATGCATCTAATCTGTCATTGATCTCTTCAGCAGACAATTTCTTAAAGCGAGGACCTTCGAGGTCAGTACCCTTGAAGCCCAATGCGTTGTCTTGAGGCTCGCTCACGACCGCAATATCCAAGTTTTCTCCGGTCAATTCACCGTCCACGCTTTCCTTCAATGCAAGCAATGCGACATGAATGGCATCTTCCAACTCCAAGTTTTCGTTCCATCTTTTTTCCAAGAACGTTTTGGCCGAGTTGGAAGTTTTTCCAATAGCAGTGGCTTTCCATGGGAAATAACTGCCCGAAGGATCAACCTGATATAACTGGAATGAAGACGAGTGCTCGTCATAGCCACCCACCAATAAGGAGACTCCAAACGGTCTGATACCTCCCGATTGTGTGGATTCTTGCATGACTTTGGCGATTTCCTGGACCATGATCTTGACGGGAGGATATTCGTTGTAGACACGCTTGTAGTTGGTATGAGCAAGCTTACGTGCTCTGTCCACAAGGACACGGAAATCTGGTCCCATCCCAGAATATGTCATCCCAATGTTGGGCGTGATGAGTTCAACCTTGGTGTTCGAATCGGCCTTAATAAGCGGTGAGTTGGCCTTGCGTTCGGTAGCAAGCACTATTCCATTAGCAGACTTGATCCCGATGGTAGTCACACCTTGTTTGACAGCATTGAGGGCATATTCGATCTGAACTAATTTACCACTGGAATTGGTTAGTATCGTAGCTCATTACCAGCGCTTTTGCTTGAAGAATACGTACCTTGGTGAAAATGTCGTTAACGAAAAGGAATATCTGTCAGCCATGATGAAAAATGGCGCTTTATATCTCGATTCAAATGTTCGGGTTGGTTGATGTGGAGCGTTTGCCTTCGAGAGTTGGACAAATATTGTTTTGTGGTCACGTGATTGTTATGTTCACGCCAAAAATTCCAATTATTTTTTTTTTGTTTTAATTTAGCTGCAAAAAAAAAATACTAATAAATAATAACATTTCTACTATACAAACTTTATTCTTCTTCATCATCGGTGTCTGGTGGTCTTGGTGTACCCTTTGGAGTATTCAACCACTCGATGTAACGTAACCTTCTTCTTTCTACCTGGAGTTTCTTTTCGTTTCTAGTCATCTTCTTTTTTCTGGTTCTGACCTTGATATTGGCTGGAGAATCGTCATCGTCAGCTCTCTTCTTTGGCACTGGCTGTGGAGCTGGCGACCCATCGGCAGAGTCACCGCCCTGGTCCTCAAATCTCGAAGCATCAACTGCAGCAGTTCCCTTCTGGACAACTTCACCGTTTTCAACGTGCCATTGCTCAGGACACAAGGCTCCAACAAACTCGTTGTTGTGTGAAATCATCACGACACCTCCACTCCATTCTCTAATAGCAATGGCTAAACCACCAAGCGAGTCTCTGTCCAAATAATTGGTAGGTTCATCCAAAACCAACAAGTGAGGGTTGTTCCACATCGCACCTGCAATCACAACCTTAACCAACTGACCTCCGGACAAAGAACCCATAGGAGTATGGTCAGCAATGTCTCCATCCAAACCAACATCTTCAAAGTGCTTACGAATGACCGAGGGTGTCAAGTCACGGTAACCCAAACCTTCTCTCGAGGCTTCGTGATCATCAAACTTTTGCACCAACTTATCAAAGCCATGTTCCAACAAAACTTCCTTGGGAACCCACGAGTTGTACTTGGGCAACCAAAGCTTCCACTTGACTTCATACTGGAACGACTTCTTCAACTTTTGTCTACCAACCAAAGCTTCAATAGCTCTAGGTCCTCTTCCGTCTTCAATATCAATCTGCTTGGCCATTTGTTCCTTTTCATCATCCGAAACCTTACGCGATTCCTTCAACAAAACTTCACGATCATCACCAAACTTATAACGCCATTGCAAATACTGGTTGGCAGTCTTTTCCTTATGCTGTTCAACGTGTTGCAAGGCATGTTGAGCAATGTACCCAATTCTCAAGTTTGGATGCTTCTCAACCTTTCCTTCGTTAGGAACCAATTCAGCAGTCAATAACTTAATCAATGTCGACTTACCAGCACCATTGGGTCCAACAATAGCAACTCTCGACGATAAAGACAACGAGCATGAAACATCTTTCAACGATGGCTTGGCTGCACCTGGATAAGTAAAAGTAACGTTGGCCATTCTGGCAACGGCACGGGTGTTGGACTTAACACCAGTAAGAATACCTGGTGGAGGGAAGGCCATCTTGACGTTAGAGTCAGTTAAGGTGTAGTAAGACTTACCTTCTGGCTTTTGTTCCACAAACTTGGACAAGTTACCCTTGTAGTAGGCCAACTTCTTGTTCTCGTAATGAATGATATCGGTACAAACAGCATCCAAGAAACCAGAGTCGTGTGAAACGATAAGAGATGTGATCTCAGTGTTTTCAACCAAATAATCTTCCAACCACTTAACATTGGCAACATCCAAGTGATTGGTAGGTTCATCCAACAACAAGATATCGGCCTTCATCAACATAGCCCTGGCTAATTCCAACTTCATCTTCCAACCACCAGATAACGAGCCAACATGTTGTGCCAATCTTTCTTGAGTGAATCCAACTGCTTCTAAAGCATGTGAAATATCAGATCTTTCAACATGGACAAGTTCTGGGTCAGAGGCAATAAACCCAACCAAGTCCATGTCAGCTTCAGAACCTTGCAACTTGTGTTCAACAAAACAAGTTCTCAATTCGTCTGGAGCTGGGAAACCTTCCAATTGTCCCTTAGAGATGGCTCTCATAAGGGTAGACTTACCAGCACCGTTTCTACCACACAAACCATATCTGTGACCCTTCAACAAACGCAAGTTGGTCTTGTTCAACAACATACGAGAACCGTAAGCCAATGAAAAGTCAGCATTGACGATTTCAATGGCTCCATCGTCATCTTCAACCTTGTCAATTTCTGGGTTGAACAAGTGTCTGAGGTTTGCAAGAACCTTGTCGATATATTGCTTCTTTTCGTCACCAGAGACTTCCTGGTCAACGAGCAACAAGGCCAAATATTCCTTCAACCGTTGCCAGTCGTTGACGTTAGCATCAACTTGCAAAATGGTGGACAAGTAGTTGGAGGTAACTTCATCGTCAAAAGCAGGTCCAAGTTTTTCCACAACAACAGACAGAGATTCATCAATGTTGTGGGTATAGAAATCCTTAGCTTGTTCAAGACTGATTCTACCGTGAAACTTACCATCGGTCTGCTCATTCTCTGCCTCCTTCAACACACTCAAGGCCTTGGAAGCCAATTCTCTGACCTCAGGCAAGGAAGCATTATTCACAACTTTTTCAACACCAGGCATTAAGATTGGAATAAAGGTTTCAATTTCTCTTTTGTTGTTGACCAATCTCGTCAAGTTTTCGGTGACGGTGACAGTCTGTCTCAATTGATCATTGGAAGAAGAAGCCAACTTCAATGATTTGTCCAAGATAGGAACCAACAAAGACAAAGCTGGTTCAGTAACCTCAGCAACAAATGTGACCGAAGACAAGTTCTTGATACATTCTGTGACCTTGTTTGGATCAGCCAAGGTTTCGACAATCAAGTCGTACTTGGTTTGCAAGTCCAAGTTGTCCAACACCTTGACAAACTTCTTCAAGATAACAAGACCTTGCTTGGCCAACTCTGGTTTGAAATCAGTGGCCAAATCGGTTAAAACAGGAACGACAGTAACGAACTTCATTTCCAACAAGTCAGCAGGAACTTCGTCAATAATACGTTCAAACGTGTTCAATGCACCCAACTTGGAGTTCCACTTGGCAGATGAGCCCAAGTATGTAATTAATTCATCGACAACAATTGAGCCCAAGGCTTCAACTGGGAAGATACCGTACAAGGTGTCCACCGCGTGCTTGGCAGCCTTGACAACGTTCTTGTCTTTATCAGCGTACAAGTCGTAGGCATTGCCAAAGAACTGCAACACGTACGATTCCTTAGGGGTCTTGCCACCAATACTGATAGCTAGCTGTTGGATAAGTAATAATGCAGATTCTCTAACCAAAGGCGAGTTCTTGGGCTTGGCCAAAGACTTGAGGATTTCCGATAATTTCCATTCATTGACTATGCTGATCTTTTCCTGAGAAATGAGATCGATGATGGTCTCAATTTCTGTCTTGACTTCTCCAATCTTGGAAGCCTTTTCAATGTTTGTCAAATTCTCTTGGAATGGAATGTTACCAACGTTTAACTTGCTCAAAGCTGTGTTTAATGAAGTCAATGATGCAGTAGAGGCATTGTGATTAGGTGTTCTTGGAGTTGCAGTTCCACTGGTAGGTAAAGACTCAACCGGAGTTTGGCCTCTTGGAATAAATTGACCTGGTGACTGGTAACCACTTCCTTGAGGAACAAAGTTTTGACCCGTGTACAGAGGAACAAAGTTCTGACCCGTGTACTGCTGGGCATTTCTGTAGCCAAAACCCTTGTTTTGATTCTGTTGCTGCTGTTGCTGCTTCAAAAAGTCATCAAATGATTGCTTCGACATGGTTGTCTTTGTCACCTTTTGTTGGGACTTGGCTATGGGTTATCTGAAAATTTTTAATAAGAAGCAGAGATGAAAAATGATGATAAAAAAAAAGAAATTGGGCCAGACACGTTTTGCACCCATCAATCAAGCAGGGTCCAATGCATGGTAAACGGGAAGTTTGCTGGAGAGATTAAGCAGAAGTACTCCCGTCTCGTTCTTCTTCTTGATGCGGTAAGTTGGCTGGTACGCAGAAAGTGCTTCATTTGCAGTTGAATCAACGTGGTTCCATTTGAGAAACTCAATCGTGTCTTCAGGAGACGACACGAGCAGATCACGGTTGAAGCTGGCAATCTCACAGTGCTCAAGTCCCTGGGGTCCAAAATCAATGCGATAAACATGGACTTGTGATTCAGTGTTGAGCACAAGACCAAAACTCTTTTTAGCAAATTCAACCCATCCACTCGATACCAAGACCAGATTCACGCTGAACTCGAGCTTCTGCATCATATCATCTCTTAGAGATATCGAGGTAACTTTTCCTTTATCGTGCACCACGAGCAAAGTTACGTTGTCGCTCTCATAGTCTATCGGGTACACCAGTTCTATCTGGTTAAAGTTTGAAACAGGGAATTTCCTCGACATCACGGTTTTTTCAGACTCAAATACATTCACGGAGAAGTGACTACTGCCAGCGTCTACATGTAGTTCCTTGTCTGCATTGGCAAAGATGAATTGACGTGACTTTTCCAGAAGTTCAAACTGGTCAAAGATTTCGGTTTCAGCATCACTTTCCACGGGAAAACGTTTCAGATCATCAATCTCATCGACTCTACTTCCCTTCATTTCTTCAAGCTGATACTCAGAATCAAAGTCATCATGTTTAAACCCAATATGGTCTATATGGATCTCATTAAAATCTTCGTCAAAGTAATGCGATTTTTTGGTATTGTTGGTGGATCTTTCGTGGGTTTCAACGTTGTTGTCGACATGGTTCACCAAGATGTCCATGTCGTTAGTTCCCTCTGGTGGTAAGTTGAGATAATTGACGCTTTTGTACGAAGGAACTTTCAACAACAGAATGATCTCTTTCATAGACTTTGTTAGTTGGGCGCGAGATTGCTTGATCACCAGAAGGTCAACGTCGGGGATCAACACTGAAGTTTCCTGTTCGGAAAGAGTGATAGGACCTTTGCCGTTTCTTAATGCTTCGTTCTCCTTTTCCAACTGTTCTATCTGTTTCTTCTGTTTCGAATTGGTAAACTTTAACGCATTCAATTCACCTTGTAATTGGATGATCTTGTACTTCATTTCACTCCTCTCCAAATTGGACATGATCTTGAACCGTTCCAAGTTGGTAAATTCAGATGTAAGATAATTGATAACGCCAGGTAACGTGTACGTGGGTTGTGGTTGTTGTTGCTGTTGTATCTGTGCTTGTTGGTTTGGTAAATGCAGCAGCTCATTCAGTTGCCATGGAGTACCATTGTTTGGCTTATTGTTGAGTCTGGACGCCATGGAATGTTTTCTATTTGTCGGCTTGATCTGAGTTCGTTCAAAATTATCAGAAATCAGTGTTTTGGTTCCACAGTCACGTGAGTAAAAACCGTACATGTCTGAAAAATGAGTCTTTTGAAATTAGACACGACCAGATTTTATATAGCACTTGAAAATGAAGAATTATATATTCAACTATTGACTACAATCTTTTTAGATTGATTTACGATGACAAGAAACCAGCCTCAATAATAGCGTATAATTTCTCGTCATCATAAGTGAACTTAACATCACTACGACCAGCCTTAGCAGCACATTCACCTCTTCTGTCAGTCTCGAGATCTGGGGAACCATATTTAAAAACAGCATTGACTGTAGTTCCCTGTTCGTCGTTGAAAATTGGATAACCTTGAATATACGAGTGTGGCTTGTAACACGGATCTCTAACTTCAGATAAGTAATCCTCATCAAATTGACCACCTTCACCACTTAAAAAACCAACATCAGCAGGTGTAGTGTAGTTTCCAATAATAATCTTTTCGCCGGTCAAATCATTGATAAGAGAACCTTCCCAGGTGTTACTACCATCAGTTTCGTTGTGGTAGATATGTTGAACATCCTCAATGTAGGTGGTGTTATATTCCCATGGCCAGTTCAAGGCACACGAGGTACCAACTCCACCATCAGCACCTGAATAACAGTTGGGGTGATCAGACCACGACTTACCGAAGTAACTGAAGGTCAAATGGTTGGTCTTACCAGGAGCTCTGGGTTGCAATCCAATGTATCCTCCTTCATTATTATGGCCATTTACATAGAACAGAGTTGCATAGTAATAACCTTCCCATTGTCCATCGATAACGTTGATTTTCGCAGCCATGTGAGTATAGCTACCCTTTTTAGCATTGATAGTCCAATCATAAACAGCAAGAACATTTGCGGCAAGAGCTGCCATCAAGATAAATTTAAACGTCAACATTTTGAATTGAACTTTGTTGGTGTAACAAATAACTTAACCGGAATCTTGTCCTCCTTTATACTCCAACTACGACAGTTATTCTGTGAACCACGAGAATAAAATTGCTGTAATTTGTACAAACCATTTCAAATCCTGCAAGAACAGGCGGGTGTTTTATTGTTAAAAGTTTAATTTGGCCGTGTGAATGGTAGAAATAAGTGGGTAATTGTTTCTATCCTATGAGAATTCAACAAGACTGCTCAACAATATTAAAATAATTTGGGTTATAATGTAAAATAGAACCCACGAATTTCAAGTGGTTTTTCAACCATGATTTTTTAGCCAGTAAAAAAATATAGAAAAAAGGACATTTTGTGGGGGGCACAAAAATATTCAATTAATCATAAATCAACAGCATAATTACAAATCAATAGACAAATTCTCAGAAACAAAACAGTTATTAGGACCAAACATCAAGGATGATAGTCATGCAAACCGTGTGTAGAAAGCGAACAATGCTTTTCAAGAAGATCTAACTTTGGGGGTCTAAAGATAGAGACATTACAATTCTTGACACAAAATAAGGTTCTGAGTCCTCATTTCATCTCGGAAACTATCCAAGTAGCCGGAAATAAATAAATGAATGAAGTATATTTGCGTTCTATTCAAATAAGGTTACATGCAACCCTATTTACATTTAATTGACTAGTACATAATTGCAACACGAGTCTTCATAAAGTAGTTTCTTTTTATGTGAAGTGGCCCATTTTGTAGAAGCATGTCTTACGGGTACAATGTTGATGACATTGTACCCTGATGTCACGAGCAATTGCTGATTTGGTTACTAGATTAGGAAATAATATTTATGCATCGGATAAAGAGCAACACTGCATGGATCGCGCAATCAGTTCCTCTGGTGGACTCTCTACACTATCGTTTTCCGAATGGTTGAATGAATATCTGAAATTAGATAATTAATTTTTCAGTCCAAGTTAATACTACTAATTTTGATATGTTTTGTACCTTGTTGGTATCATCATTGATGCATAGACGGAATATCTTTTGACCGGTTAGAATACATACTCAAGGTTGTATAAAAAATAAAGAGGCGTTACATCATGCCAAAAAAAAGAAGTCCTATTATACTTCCTTGATATATTATGTAAAATATCCAATATCAGTAGTAAAAGGAGGTATAGCAGCAATGATCACAGGGTACTGGACCATAATTTGTTATAATTCAACTACAATCTAGTGATAAAGGATTGCACAGTCAGTTATTTCTTAGCACTGGAGTTTTTTTCTGACTGGATAGAATTAGTTGGTACAGATTCTTCTGGCTCATGGTGCATATGCATCACAGTTAACACTACTATGTTGATGAATTCACCTAATTAACCCTTAATACCTTGTTGATATTACTAATGATTCGTAGGCCATGGAATTTGCTTTGAAGAGGGAATATTTTACAAAAACCAAAATATTCATTAGTTTTATTAGTAGTGGGCATAGTATAATGGAAATGGGAACAGTATACCCTACAATAATGCAACTATAGTACCGAAAAATTCCGATGAAATATCCCAACAGAGAAGTAGACAAAGGCATTTATTAGCGATAAACAAGATCAAAAAAAAGACAGTAGCTGTTTTTCTTTTTATTCAGTAGAGAGCCCTGAAATATTAAATATTATTGGATTTGGGGCGAAAATGTGCATTAGTTAATAAACCAAGATAGAATTATAGTTCTAAAGAAGAAGTATCATGGTCAATATTGCAAATCAGTTCTATTACAACAAAATTATACAATCATTTTTTTCCATACTTCTAAGAGGATATTAATCGACCCGTGGTAAGAAACCGGTTTCAATATAGACACTTAATTTCAGATCATCATGAGTAAAAGAAAAATCACTGTGATTAGCTTTAATGGCACCTTTACCTCTTCTGTCGGTCACAGGATCGTGATCGCCCCCTTCAAAAACTGAAATGACTTTATTTCCAGCATCATCGTAAAAGACTGGATAACCTTGAATATACTTTGAAGGCTTGTAACACGGATCTCTAACTTGAGATAAGTAATCCTCATCAAATTGACCACCTTCACCACTTAATAAAGCAACCTCAGCAGGTGTGGAATATCTTCCAATCAAAATTCTTTCTTTAGTATCATTGTTAATGAGTGAACCTTCCCAGGTGTTGCTACCATCAGTTTCGTTGTGGTAAACACGAATAACATCAGTAGTGTAGGTAGTGTTGTATTTCCATGGCCACTCCAAGGCACACGAGGTACCAACTCCACCATCAGCACCTGAATAACAGTTGGGGTGATCAGACCACGACTTACCGAAGTAACTGAAGGTCAAATGGTTGGTCTTACCAGGAGCTCTGGGTTGCAATCCAATGTATCCTCCTGCATTATCATGGCCATTGAATTAAAATAGAGTTGAATAGAAACAACCGTCCCATTGTCCATCGATAACCTCGATCTCAGCAGTTGTATAAGTAATTCCCTTTTTAGCGTTAATGATCCAATCAACAACAGCAAGAGCGTTCGAGGCAAGAGCAGCCATCATAATAAGTTTAACGGCCAACATAGTGAATTCAAGTTTGTTGGTACAAAAATGAGAGTAATCGGTATCTGGTCTGTTTTTGATACTCTGATGTTAGCAATTGGTATAATGTTTGTGCTCAACGATTTAAATTCTAATAGGATAGTGGTTTGCAGCCCCACCTGCTAAAAGTTTAATTCTACAAGTTTGGACTCAACGTGACTATTCAGTCGGATTAAAAAATATCTGAAAATAGAACCTGAGAATTTCAAGTATCTTACGCTTGTCATAAATCAAGTAAAATATGGGAGTACAACGATGTTACAGTAATCTTTGAACCTGTTGGGTAATTATACATAAACTATACACAAACAGATTTTTGTTCTGAGCCACCAATACTAATTAGGTTTTACAATCTCCAATAAAAGGCAATGCTGCACATACACAATACATTATGTAGAATATGGATGGCATTTTCTTTCAACTAGATCTTTCTCTGGGTAATGAAACGTGAATTATGCTTTTTACAAAAAAAAGGTATCATACTGAAGTTTCAGCTCGGAAGGTCGGGAAATGAATAATACCTGAAAAATATCATTTTTGCCTCAACTCACAGAAATATTTTTAGTAAATCTATGATTCAAGTTGCAAGAACAATAAAATGGTTTTGGTTGCTGTGAGCGAAAAATTTACAAATTAAGGGACACACAGTATCGTCTGATTACACAGTCAGATATTTCTAAGCATTCCGTCTTTTTTTCCAATTGGATTTCTGTATTGGTGCAAATTTTTTTGGGCAATAAATATAACTTGCAACCAAGTACTAGCTGGTAGAAGTGTCACAATCAAACTATTAAACATTGTTGGTATTGAGGTACAGATAAATGAATAGTACGATTTTTTTCAAGTAAGTAGATTGGGTAGTAAAAGGTATTAAAACTCTATTGGAATGTCCTTCATACCAATAGGTGAATATAGAAATCCCGTACCGTATAACCTTCAATGATTGAATCCTGCTACTTCCATGGAGTAAAAATATAGCACCACCGATATATGGTTAAAAAATTAGACTTTGACGATGCTTTGGGATAAACACAATTTTAATCATTGAAAAGAAAACCCTCAGGTGTAGTTCCCTGTTCCAATATTGGAGGATTTTCAGGCAACAACGCAAGTAACTCAAAACCCCATATAAAGAAAAAGGGAATCATGAATAGTGTCAATTCTCTTGTATTCTACAACAATATTGAATTATTGAAGTCCGTTTCAATAGTCAATTGAAGAAATATTTATATTCAATTATTTTTCAACCATTCCATCGCTTCTAAACCACTGGCAAAAATCCAGTTTCAATAATTGGATACTCGTGTTCATCATCATATCTGAAGGCAACGTTACTGTGAATAGCAGCAACAGAGCACCTGTATCTTCTGTTAGTAGCAAGATCAGGTGACCACCCTGAAATTTGGCGTGGAATTCTTTTCCTTCTTCATCGTAAAAGGCGGGATACCCTTGTATATACTTGGCAGGCTTCAAACAAGGTTCTCTTGCAACTGGCAAGTAGTCTTCATCGAATCGATTACTTTCACCGCTTCATAAAGCAACATCAGCAGGTGTAGTGTAATTTCCAATAATAATCTTTTCACCGGTCGAATCATTGATAAGAGAACCTTCCCAGGAGTTACTGCCATCAGTTTCATTGTGGTAGATGCGCTGAACATCCGTGATATAAGTGGTATTATATTCCCATGGCCTGTCCAAGGCACACGAGGTACCAACTCCATCATCGGCCTTGTCAAAATAGTTGGGATGGTTAGATCACGATTTTCCAAAGTAACTAAATTCCAAATGGTTTGAATTATCAGGCAATCATGACTGCAAACCAATGTATCCTTCACCATCATGGCCGTTAGTATAAAAGGTAGTTGAATAGTAGTAGCCTTTAACTTGACCGTCAATGACATTGATTTCAGCAGCCATATGGGTTTAGTTGCACCTTTTAGCGTTAACGATCCAGTCGTAAGCAGCAAGAACATTCGAGGCTAGGGCAGTCATCAAGAGAAATTGAAATGTCAACATTCCCAATTGACTGTTTTTAAGGATATAGAGGAGGAGAATGAGAAGTGTAGATTATTAGGAAGACAACCACTGTAAAATTGCAGCCTAATGAACAATCTGTATCCAACAACGAACTGAAACAGTGAATTAGAAGCATGTTGTACTAAGCTTATTTCCGTCTGGAACACGCTCGGATTAGCTGGCTCATATTTGAGAATCAAAAGGGCTGGTCAAAAGAAATAAAATACAATACAGCCTATTTTTGTGGTTATCAAAAGAAGTCAAAATCGAATTGTGGGGGCACAAAGAATTGAAAACCTTTTAGGTAATTGCGCTTGAAAATTACCAATTGCTCCAAACCATCTACTATTTATCTCTTAAAAAACGGGAATTGGAGATAAAAAGCCAAAATATATGATTGGCTATAAAGCGTGTAGAGATTCTTTTCTGGGTGATCAATCAGACACAGAAAGGTAGCTGTGAGTTGATTAATAAAATTTAGCAGAATCGAAGGGTAGTGGTCGCAGTTTCATCCGTACCAAATAATATTTGAAACTAAAAAACATACTTGCTGTCAATAGAACACAAAGATGTTTAGACAGTGCAGGCAGTTAGCAATATTAAGTCAATGGCAAGAATGCAACCATCGTGCATCGAGGTTACATTTATTGTGGTGAAATATTGAGAGCCATCCCAGGCTACAAACCCTGAATTACTTACAGTGTTCTTGTGAAGTTGGAATTATTTACTGGGTGACAGAAACAATAGGCGATTGAGCAGGATTCTTTTGGTTGCTGTTCTCTGTAGATATTTGGAGTACTGTGGAGTGTAGTCGGTGCATGTAGCACCTGAATGATGCTCATTGCATAACCTCCTTTATAGCCAACAGAGCTTGCGAAATGCAACTTTAATCAGGATAAGGACCCATAAGCCATAGAATACCCTGTTTCTCAAGGCGACACAGACAAGAATGGTTGGTATGTCCAGAACACGGATAAGTACCGGAATTCTTACTTTAGAAAATTAATAGAACCATTAGCTCTAGTTTCTCGCTTGGGGGTCTTGGAACTACTGATGTCACATAGAGTAAGTGATTATATTGAGCTATTTCAGATTAGACTCTTGCACATACACTACCATAAGCAACTCATTTACTATGAGATTGCAGCCATGAAGTAAGATATATCCACACGTGATAAATATAAAAGATACCAGGATCCATCAGAGCAATGCTGACCAATTCATAATCTTCACCAGTCAATCCACAAATAGTCAGCAATATTCTAAGAAAGGAATTCTTGTTATGAGAAGATTGTTTGACTCGTCTGCTTATTAGAGCTCATTTAAAGACACCGGTCTTCTTTTCACTCTGTTACAACAAGTTTAAGGTTACTTTTATTACGTCTAAAAGTACAGAAAATCGTTGTCTTAGTTCTTCTTGGAAGCCCAGTCGTTCAAGCCGTATCTATTTCTGGCAATTTCAATAGCGTAGAACTGGATTCTGACCACGAAAATGGTACCGTCCTGCGAGTATTCTTCGGATGCTTTGGTTCTTAACAACGTTCCGAAATTGTAGTCTTCGATCTGGTTGAACTTTTCACAAAAGTCTCTCCATCTCTGCTTACCTGAAACACTCTTCATTTCACCTTCGTTGATGGTGGCAACCTTGGCTGGGTCTTTGTATTCAGGGAATGCTTCCAAGAACTGTTCAAAAATCTCATCGTCACGCGCAGTTAACTTGAGCTTGGAGCCTGCAATCTTCGACAACAAGTTGAAGTACGTTTCTGCCTGCATCACTGCTTTGACAGCAAACTGCTTTTCGATATCTTCAAGGTTGTCTGCGGTTTCTGCGTCGAATCTGGTAGCCATGGTGATGATGAGATGATTAAATTTTTTTCAGAGAAAAGAAGAAAGAAAAGAAAAGTAAAGAAAAGTGAAGAAAATGGAAAATGAAGTAATTAGATATAAGAACAAAACGAACGAATAGAAGAATTGTGTTCATTCTGTAAGTTCTGTAATTTCTGTAATTGTATTTCTGATTCTATTTATTGTCCAAGATCCAGCGTGCTTCTCTCTGTCCACTCATATACGCACCATGGACGCAGCCAGCACCGTCCAGAATCGTGTGTTCGCCAGCAAAACGGACATTCTTTTCAAGGAGTCCTGTGCCTTCGTGTTCACCCGATAATTGGATGATGAGATCTGCCGGATCGTCACCCACATGGAGAGCAGAGTACGAGCCACGGATATAGTTGTTAAGGGTCCATTCCGAAACAATCACGTTGATAGGATCGGCCACCGATGCACCAGCCACACATAAATGTGCCACCATCGGCTTGAAGTATATCCATGCTTCTTGTGGGTGTTGTTCCAAGTACTCGGTGAGCGGTGATTGGGTGAGAATACATAAACTGCTGCCGTTTTTCGTGCCGTGAATCGGAGCGTAATTGACAATGTAGGCCGGATACGTGAATGGAGCCGGAAGTACAGATAACGGACTCAGCAAATCGATACCCGACGAATCGTTGGCCAAGATGGCAAACAGATCGGGTTCAGACAGCCACCAAACATCATCAAACTCCAAGATCACTTTACCCAACGCTCCGAAATGGATAGACGAAACGGCATCGAGAATTGGGGCTGGAAGTGGAGGTACCCATTCAATAGTGGTAAGCATGCTTTGTGGTACTGTCACCACAACGTAATTACATCTGATAGAACCCGTAGGCGTATCCAACTGGATCTTGGCTCCATTGGTACAATCTCTAGTAACCTTTGTTACAGGAGTCTCAAGCATAACAGGGATATCTTGAGCTAGTTTGTTGATCCAGTGGCCGTAGCCACGTCTGTTGAGTAAGTTGCGGCCCTGATGGTCCATCACGGCGTACTTGGCACTGATTCGATCCCATGAGATTCCGAACCAAAGCTCCAATAAACGAATGTACTGTTGTGCCTGGTACAGTTGTTGGGGCGATAATCGAGCGGCGTACTTGGCCACAAAGCGTTCTGCAATGTCCCGAAGCGAGATATCCATTGTCAGCAACAGGTCAAAGAAATAGAGTTCAATAAACTTCTCCAAGTCTTCCACCACACGATTGAGCTTGAGACCAGCCATATCTACCGCACCATCAACATCAAACACCACGGGATCGGCGTCGTTGTAGTATGTGTCTCTGTTAAAGTCAAAATCATCGTCTGTTTCCAATACCAGCAACACTGGATTCGTCAATGAATCATGGAACCACGAAGCACCCAAATCGTAACTGAACCCCAACTTTGACTGGTGAGTATCGGTATCGATCCTGCCTCCAATACGCAGCGTTGCTTCTACCACAAGAACCTCATCCCGCGTATACTTTTCCTTGAGAAGGGTTTCTGCTGCTGCGAGGCCCGCCACACCCGCACCAACCACCACTACTTCAACAAACATGTTTTTTATCGTTTTTCTTTAATCATTTTTTTGATTTCTACACAATTATAACCCCAAGCTTTGTTTGATGTGGAGGCGGACCTGGCGATCGAATTCAGCACGGTCATCACGCCAGAGCTTGCATGCATCGATATTGGCTCCGCTTTCGGGATTGGGTTCTGCCAACATCGAAACAACGCTCAACAAGATCTTTTCAATCAGTTGGACTGGAGACCATCTTTCTTCAGGACGTTCGTACTGATTAGGATCTTCACCTGGTGGATGGAGAATGGAAATACACACCGTACCGTCGGCGTAGATGTTGGGATGCAAAATGGGTGGATCAAACGTAAGACTCGGTGGAGACAATGGATAATCTTTGGGAAACTTGAGAGTAGCTGGAAACACCCCGTTTTCATAACATGTTGCTGATGGACCCTCCAATAAACACTCCCAGTGATACAAATCGTCCTCAGAAACCGGACCAGCGATGATTCCAGGCGGAGGATCACGCGTGATTTGTTGATATTCCTTAAGAAGCCGTTTCTGTGCAGTAGACCCGGCCATAAAGAAAATGCTATTGATTAAATGACGATTATGTTGATTGTTTGTCGCGCGAAAAGTGGACACATTTCTTTTACAACACTCTTTTACTCTTTTACAACACTTTCTTTAAACGTTCTTTTTCTTTGTTTATCATGTCATTTGTTGCTAAGGTCAAGTCAGTATCAAGTGGTGATACTTTTGTGCTTGTGCCCCTGAAAACTTCCCAATTCCCACCACCAGAAAGAACATTGACGCTTTCCAACGTCAGAGCTGGCGATTCATTTGAATCAAAGGAGTTTGTTCGTCAATTGCTTATTGGAAAAGAAATCAAGTTCAAGGTCGACCACAAGGCCGCCTCGGGCCGTGAATTCGGCGATATCTCGGCTCCCATCTTCCAGTCGTTGGCCAAGTTCTTGCTCCAAAAAGGTTGGGTCAAGTTATCCGAATCTCTTGGTGAAAAGGATGGCGATCTCTTTTATGATCTTGAAGAAGCCCAAACTTTGGCGAAACTGAACGGTTTGGGGTTATGGCTGCACCACCAACTAAAGATCGAAGCCGTATCTTTGAACCCAGAAATCATCGCCAAGTCCCAGAAACACCCTCTCCGAACCATTGTCGACAGAGTTATCAGTGGCGATAGGATCATGGCACGTATCATTGTCGACGACGAAACATGCCACGTCGTGACTCCACTCTTGTTGGCTGGAATCAAGGCCCCCAGAACCGACGACACGATGCAGCCGGCCTCCGTCACCAAGGTCGCCCACCAGGCAAAATGCTTTGTTGAAGACAAGTTCTTGACCACAAAAGCCGAACTTACAGTCACAATTGTGGGCGAAAACCTGGCCGGTTTACCGTTGGCCATCGTCAACCATCCTTCAGGCAACAATATCCATGAAAAGTTGTTGGAGTTGGGCTTTGCCGAGGTGGTTGACTGGCAATCTACCATGATTGGCTCGGCCACCATGGCTATTTTAAGAAAGGCAGAGTTGAAGGCCAAGGCATTGGGCCATGGCTTGTACGCCAACACCCGTGCTCCTGCAGCAGCAGCTGCCACCACTGTTTCCACTACGTCTGGCAGTAAGGTTACTAGCAAGAGCTTGAAGCCTGGTGCTACTGTGGAAAACGTTCACATTGCGAGAGTTCTCTCAGCAGACACGTTTGTCATCCGGTTAACTGGTTCTGATGAAGAGTTGACAGTTCAATTGGCTTCGGTGAGAGCACCCAGACCAAACGATACCAATGTCACGTCCAACTCTCAACAACAACAAGCCCTTGTTTCGACAGCACGCGAGTTTGTCAGACAACAAGTTATTGGCAAGTCCGGTACGCTTTTCATTGACGGACACCGGGCCGAGAACAAGGACATGGGTTTTGATGCCCGGTTCCTCGTCAGCTACAAGTTTGGCAATGTCGATTTGTCTGAATTGATAATAACACGTGGGTTTGGTGGTGTCATTAGACACAACAAGGCCACGGCCCACGAGAGATCGTTGAATTGGGACAGATTGATTGAGATCGAGGAAGAACAAAAGAAGTTGGGTAAGAATGGGATTTTCTACACCGGTCAAGATATCAACAAGATATTGACGGTTGGTACCAGAATCATTGATGCTTCGGAAAACGCTGCCAAGGCCAAGTCGTTCTTCAATGGATTCAAGCAAAAGGGAAGAATCTCGAGCTTCTACGTTGAGTTCATTCCATCAATCAACCGATTCAAGTTGTTTAATCCTAAGGAAGGTACCAAGTTGACGTTGGTATTGGGAGGTTTGACCAACGATAAGTCGGAAGTGTTGAACGACGAGGCGGTCAAGTTCATGAACAAGAAGTTCTTGCAGCGGAGCGTTGAGTTTGAGGTCTATGATACCGATAAGATTGGTGGTTTTGTGGGCAACTTGTTTGCTCTGTCGAGCAGTTTGGTGCCTGTGCAAGCGCAGTTGTTGGAACAGGGTTTCACCAAGGTTCATTTCTCTG
Source organism: Teunomyces stri (assembly GCA_030563165.1). Taxonomy (NCBI): domain Eukaryota; kingdom Fungi; phylum Ascomycota; class Pichiomycetes; order Serinales; family Debaryomycetaceae; genus Teunomyces; species Teunomyces stri. The sequence continues at coordinate 116,914 of JAKUBI010000022.1, forward strand.
TGCACAGCAACACGTATGCCGATGAGCTTCTCAAGGCTGAAGAAAGTGCCAAGACGACCAAAAAAGGTGTTTGGGTTGGCTACGATGCTGACCAGGAACAGGCAGACTTGGCAGAGGCTCAGGGTAAGTTGGCTGCAATCAACTTGGAAGCAGCCAAGCCCAAGTTCATGGATGTCAAGGTGGTGGATATTGATGACGAAGGGGTGATTTCTTACCATGATTTGGCCGCCAATGGAAAGTACAAGCAGTTCAGCAAGAGTTTTGCTGAGTTCCATGCACAGACTCCAAGTGCCAGCACTACGTCGGTCGATTTGCCTCATAACTTGGCCCGGGCGCCCAAGAAAGGAGAGTTGGTTTCTGCCAAGTTTAGCGACGACAACAAGTATTACCGGGCACGGGTTGTTGCGTACGACAAGGCGAGTGGCAAGTACGAGGTGAAGCACTTGGATTTCGGCATGGTCGACAAGGTTGCGATGTCTGGGATGCGTGGGTTACCGGCCAAGTTTAACTTGGCTGCGGTGCCTGTGTTTGCACATACCGCACGTCTTCAGAACATCAGATTGCCTCCTACAAAACCCACCGATTACTTGACGGAAGCGTTGGAGGTATTGGATGAGCTTACGATCGGTAAGCAGTTGGTGATCAGTGCGTTGGCGAGCCGTGAATCTGGAATCGAGTACGATGTTGTGCTCTACGATGCTGAGGAATCCGTCAAGGATCCCAACTACAATATCAACAAGCAGATGGTCAAGGAAGGATTTGCCATTGCCGATACGCGGGCGGTGGTTCCTGCAGTCAAGACTTATGTTGATGAGTTGCTTGTTGAACAGAACAAGGCCCGTGCTGCCCATCTTGGCTGCTGGGAGTTTGGTGACGTTACATTTGACGATGAAGACGTGTAAATACATAAAAAAAAGCTTGGGGCTTACTGATAAGGTTCCATTTGATTCTTTTTTTGTAGATTTTTTGTTTTGTGTAACTTTTGATAATTTTCCGAGTTGGAAAAAAAGTGAAAAATTGATAATTTTCCAACGATACCAACAACACCACCAAAAATGAACCCTGCTGTCAGCAACATCGTGCTCATGCTTGTCATGATGCAAGTTTCGCGTCGTTTGGACTTGGAGGATCCCACAATTCTTATGTATGTGCGTATTGCGTACATGTCGTGTCAAGTGATTGCGCTCGGGATCTTCCTTTATACTCGAGTCAAGATTTCGGCCAAGAACGATTTGACCACTTTGAAGTATGTTGAGCCTGCCAACCCTATGTCTGGAGATGGTGAGCCCAAGGCTGTTGTTACCACTGTCAAGGAGTACGACTTGCAGCAGGTCAACTCGCAGATCAAGTCGGTGTTCACTTCGCTCGCCATGATGGCCGGTATGCACTTGTACATGAAGTACACCAACCCGTTGGTCATGCAGTCGGTATCTACGGTCAAGGGCGCGTTGGAAGCCAACATCGTCAAGATCCACTTGTTTGGTACGCCTGCTTCCGGTGACTTGAAGAGACCGTTCAAGGCCGCACCAAACTTCATGCAAGCATTGTCGGGTGCTGGTGGCGACATTAAGACCGACAAGCACTCGATCGAGAACGCTGAAGTCAGCGGTGCTGGTGGGATCAAGGAAGAATAGTTTAGTTTTATTATATATATCCTACTCTTGAACAAGAATACATTCGTTGTCTTTGCCTCGTACGAAACTGATTCGGTCCAAGAGCCGAGCTGCGTAGATCATGTCTTCAACAAGCCACGAACCGACGCCGTAAATCTCCGGCACTGTTTCTGCTAATGGTGGAATAAGTGACTGGTATATCTCCTGGTACTGGACGATTTCTGCGGGTGCAACAGACTCGTGGCGTATGGGAAGCGACTGGAGATAAATCCATTCGGGAATCGAGTCCTTGTCGTCGTATTCAGAACGGTTGGCACATCGCATCAAGTACAAGAGCCAGCACTGGTCCTGGAACTCGTTTTCCACAAGCTGGTCGTACGATACAATCCCCAAACTCACAAGCAACGACTGCTGGAACTTTGTATCTCTCTTGTAGACATTCTTGAGCAGCACAAGCAGCGACTTGTATTGAGTTAAGAGCTCCTTTTCTTGACGTTTGAGGATCTTGATTGCACTGGAAAAGATACGACGCTGTGATTCGATATAGATCCGTGCTTTAGATGCATTGACTGAGGTTGTAGCAGAAGGAACAGCGGTCAATAACTGACTCTTGGTCTCGATCGCTCCACGGAGCTGGTTGAGGCCCGCTAACCGACACCGTAATGTGATTTTCAGCTCGCCGTCATGTCTCACCAAGTACTGGAAAAGCTCGACCAAACTTGAAGGAACATGGCTCTGAGTAATGAAAAAGAGCACTCCTTCAGAATAATCAGTTACTTCACCACCATCTGATTCTACCACCGACGTTGTATAGTCACTGAGTTTCGGAAGCTCGAGTCCATTTGCTTGAACTTCAGCTAGTAATTCAGGAGGAATCTTGATCTTCAACGCTGCTGAATCCGCTGAATTGTTTTCTAAACAGAATCCATATGCCAAAAGCAACTCTTCGTTCCCTTTCATACCGTAATTGTTGTACAATTGACCGTCAGTAAGTGATTCTGCCGTGAAATCAAACTGGCCGTTTCCCGCAGTCCATTTCACTTTGGCTGACTGATCGTGGTTCAAAAGATCAATCAAAGGTAACAACATCGTCTCGTCCTGTTTCACATCACGACCAAAATCCTCTTTCATCAAATATGCGGGAAAAGCACGAGACTTTAAGATCAATGATGCCCATAAATAACTAGCAAAGCTCGTCCAGTTATCAACATGAGCCAGTGTAAAGTACTGGCAAAGATCAGCTTCGGTATAAAACTTGTGCTCGTAGTAGAATTTCATATTGATAAAATGGTCTGATGGAAGAATGATTTCTTGGGGTAATTTGTTGATTATCGTCCACCATTCTTCAATGATTTGAGTCATGTTGGCACGAAGCGAACTGCCCAAGTTGGTACCTCCAAGAAGTGCTTTATCGGCTTCGTTCCATGTATAAGGCGATCCAATTGCTTCGAGTGATGGTAATAGTTGCAAATATGGAGCATAGAAGGATTTGGTGATGAAATCGCCGCTTCTTTCTCGTGCCAAGTAAAGTTTAAAAAGCGTATTGGTTCCAGTTCCTTCTGAAAAGTCATTTCCAAACGATTTAACAGCATTGTCTCGTGTCATTATCAACGTTGATGGAAGTCGGATCTGATAATCTTCTTCAGTTCCGTTCTTGGAATAAAAAGCACCAACATTATCACTGCTGATCTCTCTAAAACTGACGTGTGGACTTATTTCAGCACCATTAACTTGTGCCCATTGAATCAAGTTCTGGATCGTCATTGGTAGATGTGATGAGAATCTCGTGATGGCGATGGCGATGGCGATGTCCTTTTTTTTCCATTAACCGTAAATTTAGCGACAGTCGCACTAATTTAGCGAGCGTCGCACTAATTCTAGCGATGATCTCACTAATTTGCTCACTACCGAAAAATTGCTCATGGGTCATCGTTTCGGGATTTGCTAAACTCATCCAAATTTATCCAAAAAAAGACCGTTTTTTCATCCTTTACATCTAATATCTCGTCTCTTTTCTTCTTTTAGTTTTCTTTGGTGTTTTCTCCCGATTATCATCGGGTTTTCTTTACTTTTTATATTAAAGTATTTGCTCGTCCTGCATATACCCATTATCTGTACATATCAACAAATTTGCTCAAAAATCAAGCCACCAACCAACCATGCTTACACGTATCAGTCGTTTTAGTGCACAAAGCGTCCTGAGGATCAGGACTGCAAGATTCAGTACCGCTCGTTTACTTAGACAAGAAACAGGAAACGAAGGTTCCCGCAAGCGTCCGTTGAGCCGGGTGGCTATTGGGGGCAGTCACGATACTTCGCAAAAGTACGCTGCCAACAGTATCGAATTTGCTTCATGGAAAGCTGTTCTTGTGTTGTTGGTTGCTGGAGGCGGGTTCACGTACTGGTTCAGTAAAGAAAAGGAAAGATTACAACTCCAGAAAGAAGTAGAAGCCAAGCGTGGAATGGGAAAACCTCTTATTGGTGGACCATTCAGCTTAATTGATACCGAGGGGAACAAGTTTACACATGAGAACTTGAAGAACGACGAAAAGAAGTTTTCTATTCTCTATTTTGGGTTCTCTCATTGTCCTGATGTGTGTCCCGATGAATTGGATAAGTTGGGCGAGATGTTGGACGAGTTGGCTAAGGATAAGATTGAGTTACAGTCGATCTTTATAACATGTGATCCTGCAAGAGACTCGCCTGAGATTCTCAAACAATACTTGGCCGATTTCCACGATGGAATTATTGGTTTGACAGGATCCTACGAAGACGTAAAGAAAGCCTGTAAACAGTTTAGAGTTTATTTCTCAACTCCACCAGACGTTAAGGCAGGCCAAGATTACTTGGTTGACCATTCGATTTTCTTTTACTTGATGGATTCAGAAGGAAACTTTGTTGATGTCATTGGCCGTGAAGTCACTGCTGCTGAAGGAGTGGCGAATATCAAGAAACATATCGACGCATTTATTCCAGATAAAGAAAGAGAACAAAGAAAGGAGGGATGGTTTGGTTTCTTGTACAAGTAATGATATCGAGATCTGTAAATAAAAATTGTAAATAGCAAACACTAATTGTTTTTTTTTATTATAAAACTAATTACCTAAAACAAGTCTTCTGTAGCCACCACAAGCCTTACATTGCTCTTGGTGCTCTGCCATCATCGCCTGTGCTTTGAGAGGATCTTGTACTTCTTCAGGTTCTTCCCACGACAAATACTTGTTGGTGTAGTTGGAAACATAATCTTGAGGTAAAATCTCCAATCTCTTACCATACTTGGTAACCTTGGCCCAGTCACGATGAACATTGTACAAAGAGTCAGAGAAGTAAGCAAAGCATCTTTCAAACATCTTTGTGTTGAGATTCAGGGTCATTGAAGGTTTAAAGTCACCATATTCAGCCCATGCCTTTTCAGGCTCAGCAAGAACGTAATCCGTAGCTTTCTTTAATGCTCTAAGGATTTTCTTGACCTTCTCCAGGTTCTGTTTCAAGAACTCATCGTTGCAAATGTACAAGATCGTGCAGAAACAACAACATCCCAACTCAGCCAATTTATCGATCCGTAACATTTTCGCAGCCAGAATAGGTCTACCCTGTTGACGCAAGTATTCTTCCAATTCAACCTGTTGGATACATTCAATACCAATTCCAGCATCGATCTTTCCTTCAATAATGTACTTGGCCACGTTCATCCCGCATCTGACAGCGGTATAGTCATTGGGAGTCATTCCGTAATGTTGAGTAAGCTCATCAATTTGGATCTTACCAAACTCACCAACGTATCCAATCTTTTTACCCTTTAAGGATTGGAAATCAGATGTAATTCCACTACCTTCAAGATACAATACTCCTGTAAATGGTTCATCCAAAAGAGAACCAACAGCAGTGACAGGAAACCCGCGTGCCTTGGCTGCAAGAGTATGGACCATTGCCTTGAGTCCCATATCGATCTTACCTGAACCAATCAATTCAGTAACGTCAGAAGGATTCGAGGGTTCAAGAATAGAAACATCAACGCCTTCTTCCTTAAAGAACCCTTTGGTTTGAGCAATATAAACCGGAATATGGTATGGAGTAGCCTGCCAATTGAGACAGAAGGAAACTTTTTCAGTAGTCATAATTATAAAGAGAGAATAAACGGGGAATAGGGGAGAAAGGGGGGCCTTTTATACTTTCCTTTGTAAATATAATGCCTTACACATGACAATTGTAAGTGCATATGCTTTCCTATACGCTTAGAATATATTATGCTTTTACAAGGGAAGTTTGCGAATTAATACCACTAAGCGGACGATTCATTGCCGTAACAAGCCCTGAAAAAGTCCACTTCGTACTGTAAGGTTGTTCTAAATACTTCTTCCATGGTAGATGCATTGTCGTTGGTTTGGACTCGATGGACTTCGTTGTTCAAAAATCGAACCCATTTAGTAAAAGCAGGACCATAGTGTAAATCAATCCATCCTTGATATTTGGGTGCAAGACTAGCAGGAACATTACCAAGACTTATATTCCTTTCTGCCCAACCTAAATATACCTTTTCCATGACATAAAGAAGAGTTATAAGCTGAGCATACGTTCCAGAACGAGTCAACTCGGCCATATAATTATTGTATTTATCAACAGCAGGTAAAGCAGCATCATTTCCATTACCATAATCACTCAATTCAGATAATGTATCGCTGAAATATGTGTTTTCGTCGCCAGCAATAAACCCGATCTGTTTTGCAAGAACAATGGCTGCTTCTTCATTGTCACATACCGAAAGTGCTTTTCCAAATAATCTTAATCCCACTTGGAAATACTTCAAATCTTGAGTGAGATAAACGTAGAGTTTTTCATCTGGAAGAGTTCCGTTACAAAGCTCATTGGTTAGTGGATGGGAGATCGATTCACCGTATAAATCCTGATACTTTTCAACAAATGACATGGTTAGTAATTATAGAATTATTGTTTTTTCTTTTTTTATTTAGTAAGATTGTTCTGGTCCCTGTAAGAGTTTATATCTCATGCGCTTATATGTCGCAAAATTGCAGCCAAACGATGAGCTCATATTATTCAAAAGTTCATTGACAAGAATTAATATTTTACTCAGAAACATGTCCAAAGAAGTCTCTGTGTTAACTACAACCACAACATCTACGTCAGTAACTGTCCCGAAATATCTTCAATGGGCATATAAACTCGGTAGTTGGGGTATAGAAACAAAGGGAATCGAAAGAGTTTCTCCTGACGAAAGAAGAGCTACTTCTCAATCTAAAAGAGTACAATTTCTTCATGTTTTAGGATTATGGTTTGCTGCTTGTGGAGGGTTGACGTCAATGTCATCGTTCTTTTTACCAACACTTGTTTTTGGTTTAAATCTTCGAAACTCATTGCTCAGTGGTATTATTTCAATGATTTTTGGCTGCTTGGTTCCAGCCTACTGCTCCACCATGGGTCCCAAATCTGGTTGTCGTCAAATGGTTGGTGCTAGATTTCTTTTTGGTCAATGGGGAGTGAAGTTTGTTTCCTTGGTTTGTATCGTAGGTGGAATTGGGTGGAGTGTCGTTAATTGCGTGTTGGGTGGACAGGTTCTTGCAGCATTACTGAACCATATTCCTCAATCCGTAGGGATTATCATTATTTCTGTCATCAGTTTGGTGGTGGCCGTATTTGGAATTAAGGTGGTACTTCGTTTCCAGACAATCACAGCCTTGCCAGTAACAATTGCTGCTATCTTGTTCTACGTGGTCGTATGCAAGAAATCACAATACATTCATGCAGCAAATATAAATGTTGGTCCACAAGATGTTGGTAATTGGATCTCTTTCTTCACAATTGGATATTCTGTCACGGCCACTTGGGGTTCGGGAGCTTCTGATTATTATATCTTGTTCCCAGAAGAAACCCCGTCGCTCCAAGTTTTTTTGGTGACGTTTCTTGGTATTACTATTCCAACAACCCTTGTGGCTATAGTCGGCACACTCTGCGGAACCATTGCATATTCTTATCAGCCTTGGAATGATGCTTATTCCAAAAACGGAATTGGTGGGCTTCTTGCTGTTTGCTTTGAACCATGGGGTCGCTTTGGTCAGTTTGTCGTGGTTATTCTCTACATTTCCCTTGTGTGCAACAATATCATGAATACTTACTCCGTTGCGTTTGAATTTCAGCTCATTGATACCCGGTTAGCGGTGGTTCCACGTTGGTGCTGGGCAGTGTTGGTTACAGTGGTATATTGTGTGCTTTCACTTGCTGGAAGACTGCATTTCTCAACCATCATTGGCAATTTCCTTCCTATGTTGGGCTACTGGATATCAATTTACATCGTTATCTTGTTGGAGGAAAATCTCATCTTTCGTTCTACAGAAACAACTCGAAGTTGGCATAGCAAAGAGTTTCCTGAAAAAAGTTCGTACCTCTACAACTGGAACTGTTGGGATAAACCTGATCAGATCACCATGGGATTGGCTGCGGCCGCCTCTTTTGTTATTGGAGCAGTTGGCGCTGTTCTTGGAATGAACCAAGTATATTGGCGTGGTCCTATAGCAAGACTCATTGGATATAATGGTGGAGACGTAGGATTCTGGTTATGTGGTGCTTTTTCCGGCGTAGCATACCCTTTGTTAAGATGGTATGAATTGAAGAAATTTCACAGGTAATTCTACTGGTATGCACAGAAAATGATTAATCAATTAATTTTTTAATCAACTCCACATTTCTTTTCAGATTCAAGAAGTTGGGTAATACACTTGTGGGTTATTTTCTACTCCAAGCATCCTCATTATTTTGTATATATTTTTAATATAGTTGTCGATCTCTTGTTGATATGATCTTCGTATATGGTCAAAAATAATTCGTATATAATTTATGATTTAGATTTATAAAAATAATAGTTGGAATCTTTAACCTGTTATTTTATTTCCAGAATCTGCGGATTCCTATTAATGACTAGCTCTGGATATTGCACAATTGTGGCTAGAGCTAAATCTCGTAAATGTACTGGTTTTCAAGAATTTCTCAATTAACCGTGGAGTTACAGGCAAATAGACAATATCATTGATATTAATGTGTAAAGTGGTAAAGGATGTGGATTGTTTTGTATTTTTCGTATAATATAAATCCTACCAAGACCAACTGATCAAAAGATCTCCTGGAGCTTTCTGTTTAATATGAAAATATTGATGCATAAAAATACGACGTATAAATGTATTTTGGTTTCCTGATAAGAGGCTTGATTAATGTATGTCACAAGGATAATTTAATAAAGAAAAATAAAAAAGAAACCTCAAATGAATATTATTCTAAATAGGAGACTTGGATTAGGAATAATATTATACCTAGGTGGATTTACGGAATGTATTAAATTTTTTTTTTTTCTAATCTTGTAGTTAATAGCATCTAATGTTGTGCAGTCCATTATCCTGATTTTTTTAAGATAATATCTTCTCCGTTATGACAGGTCTTACACTCGAACAACTAGAAACACTTGATCGTGAAGGAGTTCTATGTATTCCTGGCTTTCTTACTCAAGAACAGACGAATGCTGCGCTTGAACGGTCGCGTTTCTTATTGGAACAGTTTGATCCTGCGACACATCCAAAAACGAGCTTTAAAACCGGCGAAAACGGCCATATTGGAGACCAGTACTTCTTTGATTCGTCCGATAAGGTATCGTACTTTCTTGATGTTGATGCGGTTGATGAAAACGGCACGCTTCGGTTCCCTAAAGAACAAGCCATCAATAAAATTGGCCATGGTTTACATATGAAAGATCCGGTTTTTGGTGTACTTACTGTCAATGATCAGGTTCGAGGCATTGCCAAGTCGTTGGCGTACCAGGATCCACGCGTGTTGCAGTCGATGTGTATCTTTAAGCAACCAGTGAAACAGACTGACGATGAGGAACGTGATAACGGCGTTCCTTCACATACCGACGGGAGTTTTCTCTATACGGAACCACAGAGTGCAATGGGGTTCTGGTTTGCACTTGAAGATGTTACCAAGGAAAACGGGTGTCTCTGGTACGATCCTGGCTCGCACAAGAAGTATCCCATCACCAAACGGTTTGTCAAAGTTGATAATGGCGATAAAGGATGTGATTTTATGGCTGTAGACCATGCTGCAGGGCCAGAACCAAGTCTGGATCATAGCCACTACGTTCCTGTAGAGTGTGCTGCCGGTTCATTGGTTCTTATTCACAATTCAGTGCTTCACAAGTCGGAAAAGAACCGTTCAATTCGGTCTCGTTATGTCTATGCGTTCCATATGATCGACGGAACATCAACGTACGATCATCTCAATTGGCTACAGGTTCCTCCGTCCAAAACCGGAGGCTGTGACTTCACCAAACTATTTTAATTAATACTATTCACGGGGTTGATCTACAACCTAACAAGCCGAACTATTTGCAGCATTCACAAGCTGTCCCTGCCAGCTGTAGTATTTGGACATATCGACATGATGTTTCTTGCCTGTGCTGGCCTCGTACATGCTACAGCCATAAAGAGCGGCGTATGGCGGAGTGTACAAGTGCAAACTGACCGAACAGCGATCCTTCAATGGATTCGAGATCCGATGCAACCCAATATCATCGGAAATGTATCCCACCACGTCTCGAGGAAGCGGAGTCTCTTTTTTACACTGCAATTGGCCCTCACTGTGTGGAATATCATACAAAGACTCCGTCAACTCACCAGCCAAGATCTTCATACAACAATGAGCATTGGCATGGTCGTGGATCGCCAGTGACTTACCGGGAGACCATACCAAAATCAAAAGATTGGCATTACCGTTCAAGTTGATGATTCCGTTTCTTGAATAGTTTCTCAGTGAATCATGGAGCGCAAGATGACTCCAGTCAACCTCGTTCGATTCGTACTCCTCCATGATCCGTTTCACCTCCTCAATATCAATATCTTCCGAATGAAGTCCCTTGTCGGTCCCAAGAAGTTCCTTGAGCTTCATGATGAGCTTGTAAAAGCCACTGGTCTTGGGGACACAGTCAATATAGTTTGTATCTATCTCCAACTTGGACTGGTTTGATGAACACGAGTTGGGCGCAGTATCGCGTAATGCTGATTGTGAATTTAATGAAAGCATCCTTAATTATGTAAGCAGTTTATCGGAGAGTTACTGGAAATAGTAATGTTCTACTGAAAGCAGTGAATGAAAATGTAATGGAGCGGGTACAAACAGAGTAGCGGGAATTCGGGCTGTTTAAATACCAGAGTTTAGGGCCGACAAAATTTTTCTTGACGAGAGGTTTTATCCTATTTAGGAAAGTAGTATGACCGCAGCGGTTGTAAACTTAATTTGGCGGAATGTTTGTCGGAATGTTTGTCGGACACAAATGAAAAAAAATGCCGCAAACATAAAAAATTCTCAAACCCCGTAAACAATGCCGCTTCCTAATTAGGAAAGTAGCGGGCTGTGGCCACGCCACGGAAACCTAAGGGCCGCCGGGGCTGTGCTGTCATCGTGACGGGACTAAAGTAACTGATAAGCAGTGAGTTTCAGGTCAATGTGACTTTATATGAAATGTGACGTCCATTATGCTTAATCGGGCTCTAGACAAGGCGGTTGGTTGCTGGATACGGCTGTGATGCTGAGTCAGAGGTTGGTGTAACAAGGAAACTGGAGCGGAAAAAATTGGGGTTTGCGGGGTTTGAAGTGGAACTGGGGGTTTGCAAAATATGCGCGGTGGACACATAATTACCTGAAACAGAAAAGATCCGCCAGAAACCCAAACCAGACCAAAGTCCGCGGCGGGCGATGATGTGAAAATATATAACAGCCGCGAAACTCCACAGTTTTTTCTTGCTTCTCCACATTTAACCTTATCATGAACACTGTTAGTAGTCTGACAGAATCCACACTTTTGCCTAGTCTCACGTGGCAGACCAAGCTTAGACACTGGCTCGATACACGACTTCTAGCTGGCTTTACCCCTGCATATTTCACCACAATCATGGGAACTGGTATCCTGTCGAATATCTTGTACAACTTTCCGTACGGCGGCCAGTGGTTGCGAGACTGTTCGTACGTGATGTTTGGGGTGTGTTGTATCTTTTTCCTCGGTACCACGGCGCTGTTTGTGGCTGCATGTGTGGCGTATCCCCAGAAACTCCGTCTGTTCCATACCGACGCCAATATCGCCGTTTATATGGGCTGTTTTCCCATGGGATTCACCACCATTGTCAATTTCTTATCGTACATTGTACCGAAGGGTGGAATAGTGGGCATCTGGGTGCTCTGGTGGTTTGCGGTGTTTCTTTCGGTGTACACTGCCACGGTGATTGTGTACCTTTCGTACTTTGCCAAAGGGTCCAAGATCGAACCTTCGGCGCTCCATGCAACGTTGTTGCTTCCCATTGTGACATTGACAGTCGTGGCATCGCTGGGTAATATCTTTGTCATGGCATTGCCGGGTCTTCTGATGAAGATCATTACGTTGGTGACAACATTTGTGCTATGGGCCAACGCCATTGTCATTTCGTTCTTGATCATGAGCGTATACATGTGGAAATTACTTGTTCACAAGATCCCACCCACGCAGCTTGTATTCACCAGTTTCTTACCCATTGGATTCTTGGGCCAGGGCGCATTTGGGATCTTGATGTTTGGTGATAATTGTTACAAACTTGTACATCAGCAACATGCACAGAATCCAGCCGCATACGTCCACTTTTTGGCTCCTGGTTCCGATATCGATACATTAAAGAACATTGTGGGAACCGTTTGTCTCGTTTGTTCGTCATTTGCCGGTCTTTTACTCCTTTCTTTTGGTTACTTTATGACGATGCTTGCTGTAGTATCGACATTATCGAAAATCCGGCCGTTTGCATCCAATCCAAACCCAAACTTCACCACAAACGGATTCATTTGTTTCTCCAAAGCGTTCTGGGCCATGACTTTCCCGTTGGGAACCATGTCGCTTGCCAATACCGAGATTTATCGTATTTTCGGCTCGGGGTTTAAGTTCTTTCGTGTTATGGGCACGATTTACGCGGTGGTTTTGCTTATAATCACCATTGGATGTGTGGTGGGGGTGCTAGTACGAACAGTACAGGGTTTGAAGGATGTGTTTTGTCATGATTTAACGGAAGATGTTAAGAATAGCGTATGATTTTAATGGCTGCGATATTTCCATATAAGAGGGGGGATTTTAATGGGTACTGTATGTATAGAGAATAATATGCAGGTTATCATATCCGAGATCGGGATTTCATTTTATGTTACCATGAACGATGTAGAAGAAACAACAAGCAGCGGCAGCTGTCTGTTGTTGCTTGCTGCTTCTGCTACTGCTTCTGTTGTTTTCTGTTGTTTTCTGTTGTTTGTTATTCGCTTGATCTGGCACGTGACCACCATCACGCGACTGTATCCATATAATTTTCAAATATCAACCATTATCATTATGAATCCAAACAACCAGGTTACATATGGGTCTGGCCCGTTTCGGAAGTTTGTGGCGAGTGTTCCTTCCACTGCACATCGCCATGTTTCCAAATTTCTGCGTGTTGATGCCGTTTTCCGTGTTGTTCTACTTGTTTTACTGGTAGCAGTACGAACATACAAGTTACCGACCCCCAATGCCGTTGTATTTGATGAAGTTCATTTCGGAGGATTTGCTCGTGACTATTTCTTTGGTCGGTTCTTTGTTGATGTTCATCCGCCGTTGGCGAAGTTGATTTATACGTGGATTGCTACTGTTTGTGGCTGGAACGGTTACTTTCTGTTTCTGGCCATTGGCGATGTTTATCCTGAAGAAGTTCCGTATGTGGCGATGCGTTTGTTTGCAGCGCTTTGTGGCGTAGCAACCGTGTTATTGGCGTACGGCACGTTGCGGTGTACGTGTCGCCCTCCAGTGGCGTTGGTTGGAGCAATGTTGGTGATGATCGAGAATTCATTTGTGGTTCAACTGCGATTGATCATGATTGATGCGCCGTGGATGTGTGGCATGGCGCTCGTGTGGTTCTCGTACCAGAAACTGCGCTTGGAATTGCCGTTTTCACGTAAATGGTACAAGTTTATGGTTTCTACGGGTTTTGGACTTGGATTAGCACTCGCCACAAAGCTTACGGCGGTGTATACGGTGATTACCATTGCAGTATTGACGGTCCGTGACTTGTGGCTGGTTCTTGGTGATTTGACGGTTCTGGATCGTGACTGGTGGCGTCATTTCCGGGTTAGAGCCGTTTGTCTCGTTATTTTTCCTTTATCAATTTACATTTCGGTGTTTTTTGTTCATTTCGTGAGTCTTCCCGTGAATGGTGCTGGTTCCGGGTCAGTTTCGCCATGGTTCAAGTCGTCATTCGCCGATTCACGCTTCAGGAACATGTCGATCGAAGTTTCGTACGGAAGTACCGTCACCATCAAACATCATGCACTTGAAGGATACCTCCATCTGCATCCACATCCGTATCGAGACAGCGACCAGCAGCAGGTGACGTTGTATGACTTTGAGCCTGATTTCCAGAACGAATGGATCATCGAAACAAAGACAAAACTGAGACAGGGACAACTCCAACAACTGTTCAAACCCGTTAAAGATGGCGATATCATTCGTCTTTTTCATGTAGCAACGGGCAAGTACCTTCGTGTCAACGACGTACGGCCACCAATCAGCGAACACGATTACGCCAACGAAGTCAGTTGCAACTCGCTGCGAGCAGAACTTCTTGGTGATATCAATTACGAGTTTAAGGTCAGAATCTTGACCAAAACTCCTCATGCTACAAATGAACTTCCGCTCCGTAAACTACGAGCAACAGAACTGGTGTTCCAGTTGCTTCATCAAGGCACGGTGTGTACGCTCATGAGCCACAAGCAACGGCTTCCCGAATGGGGATTCAACCAGAACGAAGTGTTGTGTGTAAATGAACCAACCATTCCCAACACTTTATGGTACATTGAACAGAACCGTCATCCATTGAACCAGGGTGACGTGGCGCAGTTCCCTCCAATGCCATTTTGGCGCCGGTTCGTCGAGTACCATACGGCAATGTGGCGCACCAACAACAGCTTGGATCCAACGCATCCATTCGCTTCGTCGCCGAGCCTGTGGCCGTTTTTACTTCGTGGCGTGAGCTACTTTGGCAACCACGCCACAAACTTTAGCCACATCTACTTCTTGGGCAACCCCGTGACGTGGTGGACTGCACTTGTAGCTGTTGTTGCCACGGTTATGGTGCTTGGAATCAGAGCATTATGGCTCAGTAACCCGTTTGTCGCTGAAAAAACGACAAACTACTACAACCTGGTGTTTTACAGAACCCTGCTTGAGCTTTTGGTAGCATGGACCCTTCATTATGCCCCTCACTTTGCTATGCACCGCGTATTGTACCTCCATCACTACTTGGGAGCTCACTACTTTGCCATTTTACTTGTGGCCCAGTGGATCGCTGCTGCGCCACGTGTGGCGCAGCGTGTGGCGCTGGGAATAATTGTGGCGGGTGCGATTTACGGGTTTTGGATGTTTCTGCCGGTGATTTACGGAACGAAATGGACACAGGAAGCGTGTGAGAGTGCAAGATGGGTAGCATCGTGGGATATGGACTGTGAGAGGTATCCAGCGTAGCGAGCGAAGCGAGTTGCGAGTAGCAAGCCATACAAAGCAGCGAGCAGAGAGCGAGCTGCTGCATGTGACTGCATACCTTTCAATTCTCCGTTCTGACCAATGAGATACCGGGATTCTGACACTTTCCCAAAATGGATTTAAAGTATATATTTCTATATTGATCGTATTTCTTTCGTTGTTTCGTTGTGTCGTGTTTCGGTGTTTATGCTGCTCACTCACTCTGCTCGTTCGTTCGCTCGCTCGTTCGTTCGCGTCGCCACCTCCACAATCAACTCTTCACACCACTTCAACAACTCATCTTTCTTTTGAATCCTCTCAATTCTCTTTCTCTCCACGTCCTCCAACTCGCGCGTGAGCTCTTCGATCTGTCGCATCTGACTCTCAGGCGATACTCCGATCCCCGGCAATACATCAATAAGCATACTAATCTGCCGTGACTTCAACATGATATCTGTTGCAAGCTCGTTGACGGTGCTGGCAAACGTCGACGTGTCGGTGGCTGGCAGTTGTGCTGCCGTGCCGCTACCACTCGCCGCCGTCGCCGCGGGCTGCCCAGCAACAGGCGCATTCGCCGCAATGTTACTCACCAGCGTCGGATCGTCGTCAAGCGCCGCTGGCTCGCTGTGGTTGTTCACATAGTTCACTGTAGCATTAAACTGCTCTACCAACTGGTCTAAACACACCTGGAGCTGCGTAAGCCGGTCAGACATGGTGTTGTGTTGAATTGATGGATTTTGTACAGGTTACTAATGTGTAACTGTGTATAGAAAATGCAGGTTAGTATCATGTATTAATCTACAATTGTCTCCTTAATCATGGAGCTTCTGTGGCAGCAGGACAGCGCTGTTTCGGCGTGCTTTCTCTGCGGGTCAAAGTATACCCTCTTCAATAGGCGGCACCATTGCCGCAAGTGTGGCCGCGTTGTTTGTGGCGAATGTTCTGAGCACAGCGTCGAGATGTTTCCGCATACGCTCATTGTGGAAAGCGACGGCACGGCGCCTGCGTCGGCACATGGCCGCTACCGCACCTGCGACGCGTGTGCCGATGAGCTTGCGATGATCCGGCGAGCGCTTGAGCCCGAGACCGTGCACGACAATGCGCTGACGACAAAGTTCCTGACAACGACATCGACGCGGCGGATCCAGCTGCTGGATCTGTCGCGGCGCAGCGCCGGTAGCGACGACGATTTGTGTCCGGTGTGTGCGGTGCCGATGCATACGCTTTTTAGCGGTCTCGAGGGCGTGGCGTTGGAGCAGGCGCAAGAAACTCACGTCAGCGAGTGTTTGGTGGCGTACGACTTTACTCATAATGATAACCAGCGGTTTAATTCGCCGCGTGCGCATCCTGTCAACAAGATGCTTGTGTTTAATATGCCTCCGATCCCGAAACCGCAGTATGAAGAGGTAGGTGTGGCGCAGGCGCTGCGCTTTCAGCCGTATGGTGTGGCGAGTGGGGGTGTAGGTGGTGTAAATGCAGGATCTGGCACTGATGTGGCGCATGCATCATCTCTGGTGGGGCTGGCGGCGCTGACATCGGCGCTGGTTCAAGGGGAAAAGTATGATGACGAGTGTGTGATTTGCTTGGAAGAGTTGAAGCCAGGAGATAAGGTGGCACGGATGGAGTGTCTCTGTGTGTTTCACTATAAATGTATCAAGTTCTGGTTCAATAAGAAAGGAACTGGTGAGTGTCCTGTTCATTTCCTACACCGTGGATAGAGAAGAAAATGTGCTTGTTTGCGTCTTCTACTGCGTGTGATGCGACTGTTGTCGTTTATTGTTGTCTGCTGTCGTTCATAGTACTATATTCTAAATAATAACGAGCAACTCACTCGCTTTGGTCGTGAGTTCTCTGTTGTTGCTCAGTCCTCACTCACTCGCTTCGTCCGTGAGTTCGTTCGTGACTTTTCATGAAACTCCTTCGTTTGTCTTATTGCCTCTGCCATTGCCTTGTCCACATGTCCATGCAACGCCGCCAACACATCTTTCAGAGGCGATGGATCCTTTGGCAATTTCTTATCCAAAACCGCTTCAATTCTCAAATACAACTCAAGATCGTATTGCGTTACCAACGAAACCGATCTTCCTGATCTCCCTGCGCGCGCTGTCCGGCCCACACGATGAATATACGCCTTTGAATCCGTAGGAATATCGTAGTTGATCACCACGTCGACCGCAGGAATATCGAGTCCACGCGCAGCAACGTCGGTAGCTACTAAAATCAGCAGTTTTCCTGCTTTAAACTTGTTCAAAGCACCCAATCTTTGAGCCTGGCTTAGTTGTCCATGGAGTGGCACTGCCAGGAACCCAAGAATGCGAGCAAGAAGCGCGGTACGTTGTGCGTGGGCACATGTGCGTGTGAAGATAATGGTGCTTTTGCCGAGATGTTCATTGAGCAAATGAACAAGCATCGTGTTCTTGTATCCGTCACTTACCAACATCATCAGCTGCACCAAGTTATCGGCCGTCTGGTACTTTGACAGTACCGCTACTCTCACGGGATTATGGAGCGACGCCCGTTGCAATTTCTCGACTTTGCTTGTCATGGTGGCGGAAAACAAGTACGTGGTTCTTTTTGTCGGAATAAGGCGAAGAATCTTATCTAAAACCGGTCCGAATTCCATATCCAACAACCGATCTGCTTCGTCCATGACAAAGAACTGGAGATTCTTGAGTGAGAACCCTTTGGTGTGTTCCAAATGGTCCATGATTCGACCCGGAGTCGCAACTATGACATGAGGTTTGCGCATCAAGTCTCGTGCCTGATCCATCATGTCCATGCCTCCAACAACACATACAGAACGAAGCCCCATTGCTGAGCCAAGAGCCACAAACGTCTCGTTGATCTGGTACGCCAACTCACGCGTGGGAGCAAGCACAAGCGCATAGTATGGTGCTGGAGCTTCAAATAACCGTTGAAGAATCGGAATCGCAAACGCAGCGGTTTTTCCGGATCCTGTTTGCGCAAGACCAATGATATCTTTCCCTTCAAGCGCATGAGGGATCGCTTCAGCTTGAATGGGCGTTGGAGTGGTGAACTTCATGCTTTGAATCAGTTCCAAGAGCTCCGGAACGAGATGTAGTTCATTAAATGATGAAAATTGTCGTTTTTCATCCGTTTTTTCACCATCATCAACCTCCTGCTTGGTCTGTGTTTCTTCCTGGGCCTTTTTCTTGATCTTTTCCGCTAATTTGCGCGTATCAACCGTCTTCTTTTTCAACACCTTCATGATGATTAATTTTTTCATTTGAAAAATCGCGATGCTCATCTCATACATCACTTTCTTTATGGCCAAACGCAGAACAAAGACAAGAACTCATAAAAAAGTCTCTGAAGAAGAACTTGCCAAGATCCCACGGTCGATGGTGATTCGTTTGGGCTCGTCGCTTCGGAACCATTCGCTTTCGCTGCTTGTGAAAGATTTCCGCAACGTGATGCAGCCGCACACCGCCATTAATCTCCGTGAACGCAAGTCCAATAAGCTTCGTGACTTTGTCGTGATGGCCGGGCCCTTGGGAGTGCTGGATCTTTTTCTTTTCAACCAATCAGAAGAAACGGGCCATATTTCGTTACGGATCGGAAAACTTCCTCGGGGTCCAACACTTCAGTTTAAAATCAACTCGTATTCATTAACCAAAGACGTTCGTGGGATCTTGAAGCGGCCCAAGAGCGTGGGAAAGGAACTGAAAGAGTTTTTGGCACCGCCATTGCTTGTTCTTAACGGGTTTCTGACCTCAAGATCCGAACATGAAAAATTGTTGGTGACGGTGTTCCAGAACATGTTTCCACCCATCCAGCCCCAAAGCACCAAAGTTGCGGGAATCAAACGTGTGTTGATGCTTAATCGTGATGAAAACGGAGTGATTGATCTTCGTCACTATGCTATCAACACGAAAATGGTGGATGAAAGTAGAAATATCAAGAAATTGGTTCTGAAGAAATTACCCAACATGAACCGCAACACCGATGTCAGCGACTTGTTATTGGATCCATATGCTGTTGGAGGCATGACTTCGGATTCAGAGGTGGAAGACGATGCTGTGGTGGAAATCAGAGACGATTTCATGGTAAAAGAACCAGAAACTCGTAAGAGAGCAATTAAACTTACAGAACTCGGGCCAAGAATCAACATGTCGTTGATGAAGATCGAAGAAGGATTGGTGGGTGCTTCAAAGACGATTTATCATGCAACAGTGAAGAAATCGGAGCTGGAAATGGCACAACTTAACCAGAAACATTTGGAAAAGAAACGATTAAAGGAAGAACGCAGAGCGAAACAAATTGAAAATGTAAAGGCAAAGAATAAAGTGAAGGAAGAAAAGAAAGCAAGAAGAAAGGCGAGAAATGAGGAAGCAGAGGAGGAAAGTGACGGGCCAGAAATCGATCCTGAGGATTATGAAAATGATAGCGATCTTTTTAGTGATATTGAGTAGCTCTAACGCGAACGAAGCGAGTGTTAGAGCTATAAAGTGGGTGTTAGAGCTGTTCTGGCTATTTCAAGCGAGTTTTATAGCTATAAATGAGAAAGTGAGCTATTAGAGAAAAGTAAGTGCTATTAAGAGAAATAGCTCTAACCCTCGCTTCGGCCGCGTTATAGCTGTTAATTATATTCTATTCAATCAAATTGTAGTTTTTTCACGAGAGCATCGATTTCAAGAGAAAGACGCTGAAGCTCGACGGTGCTACGCACAGCAAGACGGAACTTTGACTGTGCTTGTCGCAATTGTAACGGCGGAAGCGCTCCAAACTGAAAAATCGGATCTCGAACCAAAAGATCTTCTTCTTTCTGTGCTTTCTCTTTGTTCTCCTTCTCTTTATCTTCTTTCTTGTCTTCTCTTGCTTCTTCCTTTTCATCTTTCATTTGTTCTTTTTCCTTCTGTTCCTTCTTGTCTTCTCTTATTACTTTCTGTTCCTTCTCTTGCTTTGTTTCTTTCTCTTTCTGTTCTTTCATTTCTTTCTTCTGTTCTTCCTTCTCTTTCTTCTCCTTCTCCTTCATCCTCTTCCTCTCCAACATATCAACCAATGATCCATCTTCCATTACCAAACACGCGTCGTATCTTCTTCTATCAAAACTATCATATCCAAACCGTCCTGAACTGGCAAAATTCGCTCGACTCAACCTCATGAATCCTTCCACATACTCCTCTCTGTTCCTTGCCGCTACCTGCTCGTACTCATCCACAAGCTCCAACAACTGCGCTGTCAATGCATCTTTTCCTTCAAGCTTCGGTGCATCACGCAGAAGCTCTGGTGCATGATGCATGGCGTAGAGATAAAAGTTTACCGTGCGACATTTTTGCATCTAAAGCTTATACAAACTACAAAGACGTACGTACTCCGCGCGCGGCAACACGTCCAGAAACCCCGTGTCGTGTTTCAGACGCAGATTAATGAGCTTGACTTCGGTATCCAGCCGCTCGCGGCTCTGCATCTCGCCGTGGTGCCAAATACTATAAATAAGTTCTTCTTCTCCAAATGGCCGTGGCAGCGATGAGGCATAGACAATCACGGCTAAATCATGGAGAATGTTTGCTGTTAATCCCCAAACATCGTAGATCTTTTCATTTGTAAGTGAGTGACGTCTGGATCCAAGTCGGCCCCATTCAGACAAGTTTGGTTTCTGAGCATCATCGTCGGAAAGATCTGGTAAGTTTCTGAGCCACGGCGCTTCGTTTTCGTTATGTTGAAGAAACGTATATGAACGTAAGGGCCATGGAATGCCTCCCCATTCGGACGAGCGCAGCAGCTGGTCCAAACTTTCTAAAGATGACGATTCCAACGGATACAAGAAATCACGGAGCGGACACGAAAAGATCGACGACAGTTCACCGGGATTAAGTGTAAGTGTAAGGTTCAGCAACAACCCAGGGTCCAGAACGTCCATGAAGCCGACGCAGGGTCTCACTGCAGAAAACGTTCTAGAAAGGTACGAAGGAAGAATGTTGAGATGCGTGATGATAAAGCCAAATTGAGACTTTAACACGTCGTTGTTGCTCGAGAGTCCAATTTCCTCAAACATTTCCCTACGAGCAACTTGCCACTCTGATTCCAAGCCTGTATCGGCCTTGCCGCCCGGTAACGAGATGTGGCCGGGAAAATTGCGGAGTTTCAGCGACCGTTTGGTCAAAATGACACGGAGTTCGCCCAAGTGTCCAAGAAAAAGAAGAATAAATACCAGCGAGCGCCGTGCAACAGGAAGCCGATGCCATACAGAATGCGGCTGGCCTTGATAGAATGACGGAGGCAACGCCGTGACGTTTTTAAGGTACGTATCTTCCATAAGAAAAACTCACAAACGAAGCGAGTGAGTTTGAGTGAATTTAAGTGAGTTAGGAGCAACTAAACACGAACAGTAGAAGTAAAGGAGTGTTCTGTTGCAGATTGTTCTTCTTCTTCTTCTTCTTCTTCTGACGCAGGGGTAGAAATATATCGATTATTATAAAATTATGAAAAAGAATAAAAATATACAAAAAATGAATTGAAAAGACTGGAGAAAAGCGTGCTGGAGCTCTAACACTCACTTTCTCGTAACAGTGTCTTCAGTTTACTTGTAGCTGTTCTATTCTTGTCATTTCATTACACATTCACTAGTTTAACTCGTCATGGTATAATATCCGATATAGTGTAACGGCTAGCACGGTTCGCTTTCACCGAGCAGACCCGGGTTCAACTCCCGGTATCGGAGTTTTATTTTTAGATAAAATGACCAAAAAAACCAAAGCTTGCTATTCGCTGCTCATCATAGATTTCATGTGCGGAGTAGTATTTTTAGTTCGGATGCATCGGCTGCCGCACGCGCGCCGCTAATTTCAAGGCGTGGAAAGCTTCTATTTAATGACGGAAATAGAGACCGGGCTTAGACGGGAAAAATATTTAGAGACGAAAATCAACGACGTGAATCCACAACTCAAACAATATATGGAATGAAGGTCTTGGAACTACTTACGTTAGCAGCAGCTGTGGGTGCGTGGTCTCCTACCGACTCGTATGCGCCAGGGAAGGTACAGTGTCCTAGTGGACTGTTGACGCGGGAAGCAGACTCGCTTTCTTCGGATGAACAGAATTGGTTAAAGGGTCGCAACCAAGCCACGAGCGAAAACTTGATTACGTTCCTTGAGAACGCCAACATGACAGACTTTGATGCACGAGACTTTGTTACCAATCGTGCCAACAAATCAATTACCATTGGAGTCGCTTTTTCGGGCGGAGGATACCGGGCAATGTTGCTGGGAGCAGGACAATTGGCTGCGTTGGATAGTCGGACCGATAACTCCAGCCACAGCGGACTTGGAGGCTTGCTACAGGCCTCAACGTACTTGGCTGGTCTTTCAGGAGGTAACTGGTTGGTGGGCACGATTGCCATGAATAACTTTACCGATGTGCAAACGATTCTTCGCGAAAACAAGATATGGGACTTGAAGCATTCCATTGTTAATTTTGGAGGCTGGAACGTGGTCAAAACGTTGCGGTACTTGCGTGGCATCGACAAGGACTTGGAGGAGAAGGAAGATGTGGGCTACGATGTTTCTGTCACCGATACTTGGGGCCGGGCGCTTTCGCATCAATTTTTTAGTGAATTGAACGATACGGGTGCTGCATTGACGTGGCTGACGTTACAGGAGCTGGATCCGTTTGTGAACCATGAGATGCCTTTCCCGATTGTGGTTGCGGATGGAAGAACGCCTGATTCGTTTATTATCAGTGCCAACTCGACGATTTTCGAAATCAATCCGTTTGAATTGGGATCTTGGGATCCTTCTCTTTATCTGTTCACTCAAGTCAAGTACTTGGGAACCCCCAACAACGACGGTAATCCCAACGGAACGTGTGTGGGTGGTTTTGATAATGCTGGTTTTATTATGGGCACCTCGTCGTCGTTGTTTAATCAGTTTGTGCTCCAGATCAATACCACTTCGTTGAGTTCGACCATCAAGAGTATTTTAACTTCGATTCTTAACCGGTTGCTGAAGAAAGAAGACGATATTGCCGTGTATAAACCCAATCCGTTCTACAACGCCGTCAATGCTGCAGAATCGTCCATTGTCAAAAACGACACGTTGTTCTTGTGTGACGGCGGAGAAGATCAACAAAACGTTCCTCTCCAACCATTAATTCATCCTGCTCGTCAAGTTGATGTCATTTTCGCCTACGATAACTCGGCCGATACCAACGAAAATTGGCCCAACGGTTCTTCTTTGGTAGCCACGTACCTGCGTCAGTTTTTGGCCCAGGGCAACGGCACCCACTTTCCCCATGTTCCAGATGCTGCCAGTTTCCGGAACTTGAACTTGACAGCAAGACCAACGTTTTTTGGCTGCGATGCTCGTAACTTGTCGCTGCTTCTGTCCGATAACAGAACGATGTACGACATTCCTTTGGTGGTGTACACTGCCAACCGGCCGTTTTCGTACTATTCCAACACCTCGACGTTCAAATTATCGTACGACGAAGAAGAAAAGGTGGCGATGATTCAGAACGGATACGAAGTGGCTTCGCGGCTTAACCACACGCTCGATCGTGATTGGTCGGCGTGTGTAGGTTGTGCCATCATTCGTCGTGAACAAGAACGTTTGGGAGAACAACAAACGGACCAGTGTCGTCAATGCTTTGCTAAATACTGCTGGGACGGAACGCGCAATGACGCAGAACCCGGAATCAACTTTACGGCGACCGGGACAACGGCAGGACCCGAGGATTCCGGCACCAAGAAGATTAGTGGTGCGGCCAGTGTCCGTCTGCTTATGTATAGAAGTTTCGGCTACGCTGTTGTGGCCCTGCTTGTTGCTGCGGTGTTTGTGTAATATATGGTATTTTTTTGGGGGAGGGAGGCTTCGGTGCATATTCCTAAATAGGTAATGATTGCGACATCTTTTCAAAAAATTACGTATCCACTTACTTTAAATGCTCCTGATTGCCCTGTAAAAACTCGAGCATAGTTGATATGACTGAGATTATCAAAACAGCACACATTGATATCGACGACACGCTTTTTCAGCCCGTCAAAGGCACCACTGCTGCGCTAGAAACACCCAAAACCATCCGTTCGCTGCCATACACCGTGCCTGAGCATCGGTTGGAGATGTCACGGCTTACACCCGAGTACCAGGCGATACTGTTTGCGCTCCAGGCGTTCCAGCCCGTACGGTCGACGTATGCGTTTGATAAATATGCCGATTCGTTCAATCTCGACGTGGTGTTTGACTTGACGAAGAAATATGCTCGTAAGTTGCACATCACCAACTTTAGCGAGACCCGCTGCTGGGTGATTGCGTTCCGGTCGATTCTCCACGAAGACGTGCAGCACAGTTCCGAAAAACGTGAATATTTGGCCGAAATTGATCGCATTTCACACTTGGAAGCAAATATCTCGGGCGGCTTGATCAAGTACTGGTATGGCGTGCCGGACGATGTCCATGCCCAGAACTTGGCGACGTGCTGGTGGGTATCGAAGGAACAGGCGATTGTTGGTGGTGGGGGGAAAACTCACCGTGAAAGCATGCGTAAAGTGAGAAGCTGGTACAAGCACTGGCAGGTGGAGGAATACGAGTTGGTGATTGGAGCCAATTTTGCCACGATTGACTTTCGTCAAACTAAATAGGGTTATATTACATTACACAGTTGCGCAATGCATCAATAGATGAAGTAACTTTTTACCGCGTGGCGTTATACATCAAGATGCATAGAAGAAAAATAAAGATTTTACAAATGGATCCACACTTGGCTTATCGAGAAATGAGACTCGAGAAAGAATGGCCCCTCCCCCGCAATGTCGTCATTGCATTCGCAATCGTTACGTATTATAAATTACCCTGCCACACCGCCCAAAACGGCAATTTCACCTGCACACCGCAACGAACGCCATCCTGGGCACCGCAGCCATATATAACCACCAGAAGCCCGATAACAAAGCAGTAAAAGCGGTTGTTGATTATTGAGATGGCAGAAAAAGGCAAGAGCCCCGTTAGTGTGCATGCATCGGAACGGCTGAGTCTTGCCGAGTCGGATCTTTTTGATGAAAAGGATGTGAACAAAACGTACCTTGCCAAATCGAAGCTTGTGGCCCATGCCATCGATGAGATTGGGTTTGGACGGTACCAAGTCGGGCTTTTTTTTGTGGCTGGATTTGGGTGGTTTAGTGATAATGTGTGGCCGATTGTGACGTCGCTTATACTTTCGCGGTTGATTGAAGAAGATGGCGTGCACCATCCCCCAAAACGGGGGCCGTACCTTACATTGGCGCAGAACTTGGGTCTTTTGGCTGGAGCGGCGTTTTGGTCGCTTTCTTCTGATGTGATTGGTCGTCGGTGGGCATTTAATTTGACGTTTTTGATCACTGGAATCTTTGCGACGGTCGCCGGAAGTTCGCCGAACTTTGTAAGTATCGGGGTATTTGCCGCGTTGTGGAGTTTTGGCGTCGGTGGTAATTTACCCGTCGATTCAGCGATCTTTCTCGAAGCATTGCCGAGCAAATACTCATGGCTCTTGACAGTAATGTCGGGCTGGTGGGCCTTGGGACAAATCGTGGCTAATTTGATTTCATGGCCACTTCTTGGAAACTTTTCATGTAGTTCCACGGCCGAAGTTTGTTTAAAGAAGGATAATTGGGGCTGGAGATACTTTTTGTTTACGATGGGAGGCTTTACGTTGCTCTTATTTATTGCACGGTTTGCATTTAATGTGTTTGAACTGCCCAAGTTTCGTTTGGCTCGTGGAGAAGACGAATTGGTGATTGCAACTCTTGACAAAATCGCCAAAATTAACCGGACCGTCAATCCTTTAACTCTTGAAGAGCTTCAGCGAGTGGATGAACTTAAGCTCGATGAAGAGGTGGGCAAGCAGACGCTTCTTGAACAGAAACTTACCAAGTATAACTTTTCTCATGTTCGTCAATGTTTTGCTACGAAAAGACTCGCCATTTCTTCGTCTCTCATTATCTTTACGTGGGGGATCATTGGGCTTGCGTTTCCATTGTACAATGCGTTTCTTCCCTATTATATTGAGACCAGAGGCAATTCATCACTTACAAAACCATTGACAGTAAGTCAAACGTACAGAGATACGTTGATTGTGGCAGTGCTTGGAATTCCCGGCGCGATCATCGCTGGAATCCTTGTTGAGTTCCGCATCGGCAGAAAGGGCGTGTTGTTTGGCTCGTGTATCTTGACAGGAGTCATTTTGTTTGGCTCAACTACAGCAAAAACCCATAATTCTAACTTGGGCTGGAACTGCGGGTTTTCCCTCGTATCAAACATCATGTACGGCGTGTTGTACGCATATACGCCAGAAGTGTTTATCTCCAAGATTAGAGGAACAGGTGTGGGGCTTGCGGCGTCCTTTAATCGAGTGATGGGTGTTTTTGCACCCATTATTGCTATATACGCGGATTTGACGACGTCGGCGCCCATTTTTGTTTCTGGAGCGTTATTTATTGTTTCGGGATTGTTGGTGCTCGTGTTTCCGTATGAGCCAAAGGGTAAGGTATCGTTATGATATCAGTAGCGAAGCTGCTGATCTATTTAGTAATACAGTACAGAAAGAAAGCTTCTGTAGAGAAGAGAAACAAGCTTCTGCTTCTTTTGCTTCTGAATCAGACGCACCAGAAGCTTCGCTTCTGGTGCTTATCTCTCCCAAATAGGAAATAATTTCCATCACTTTTTCATCCTAATTTCAATTCAATATTTACCTTAACTTCATGTCACTTACAATCAACCAAGAAATTGCTCAGTTTGGCGGCACGCTTTACAAAGTACAGCACGCCTCCACCGCCACGTCCACGCCAATGGACGTCAATGTTTTTGTTCCCCGCAAAAACGGCCGGTTTCCCGTTCTTCTTTACCTTTCCGGATTGACATGTACGCCCAACAACGCTACGGAAAAGTCGTTCTTGCAGTTCTTTGCGGCGCAGCACGGGTTTGCGGTGGTGTTTCCCGATACGTCTCCGCGTGGCGCAGGAATTGACGGTGAAGACGATTCATGGGACTTTGGAACTGGGGCTGGATTCTATGTCGATGCTACAACCGAACCGTGGCGCCACAACTATCGCATGTACACGTACGTACACGAGGAGCTTCCGGCAGTTTTGGGTCGTCACTTTGACCAGTTAGACTTTGGCACCGTTTCAATCACCGGCCATTCGATGGGCGGCATGGGTGCCCTTGCTGGATTCTTGAAAAATCCGGGGAAATACAAGTCAGTGCTGGCATTTGCACCCATCGCGAACCCCGTGGAATGTGCTTGGGGCCGTAAGTGTTTTGAACGGTACTTGGGCAGCGATGAAGCACAATGGCAGGAATATGATCCATCGTCGTTGATCAAAAAGTATACCCATACCCATCAGCCTCCGATCCTTATTCACCAGGGAAAGGCCGATGGGTTCTACGCTCAAGATCACCAGTTGTTACCGGAAAACTTTGTTGCTGCTGCTGCTGCTGCTGCTAACTACACCGGAGAGATCCAACTCCACTTGGTTGAAGGGTACGATCATCTGTACTTTTTCATCAGTTCGTTTGTGGAGGAACATGCTCGGTTCCATGCAAAGTACTTGGGTTTAACTAAACTCTAGAAGCGGGTTCCAAACGTAGCGTACCACGTAGCTTTCTTAGTGTTGTCTGCGTGTGCTCGACGGGCTGCAGCACATAACTGATGCACATTATCACTGATTTCTTGCCCAAGTTTGATGATTTCGTCGTCAAGCACCAGATCTAACATCAAATCAACAATAAACGTATCAATCACCTTCACCAACGCCATCTGCGTCCGATAAATCTCATCAACAGTGGCACTGGTGGTAGATTTCGGTAACGATTTAAACGAAACTAATAATAGTTTAATCATACCAATCTTCTTGACCCATTTCTGGGCAAACTCTGCCATTTCTTCATCAATATCACCTTTTTCAACGCTCTTTTCTTCTTCTTCTTCTTCATCACTAAACCCAAACGGATCATCACTCGCCTCAGGATTCTGGGCCCATGCTTCAAACTCATCAAATCCATCCTCAACCAATAAAATACTTTCTCGAGACTTTTCACCTAAAAGTCCCAACTCTCCACCAGCAACTAACGACAGTAATCGATCGCAATTGGTCCAGATCTTACCTACATCCACCAACCGTTCCTTATCATCACCATGCGCCATCAAGTCGTCCACAAATCCCACGTTCAGCTCGAGCAAGAGCCGCACATACTCCACAATCTCGTCATAAAACATTTTCGAAATCGATTCGTTTCTCAACTGCGCCACCACCGCCACAAATAACACCGTGGTTTCCAGCATCTTTTGGAGAGTAGCAGCTGCCGGTGCTTGGTCCCGAACAAGGTTTTCCGGCTTGAAAATGATCCCGACTTTCGTACTGTGCGCCCGAAGAAGCTGTGCCAATTTTCCGAGCTCGGCCACAGGATCGGCAACACTCGACGCAGTCACCTCTGCCGTCCCGAGCCCTTGCGTCCAGAACCCAAGCGCTTCTTTATACGCTATTAACACCGCTTTAACGTCTTTTGAAAGCATTTGAGGAATCTCTTCATCTTCATTATCATCGGATTTTTGAGGTACTGTATAGTAAAAATATATTATATGCAGGTATTGGTTTAAACACGACGGTTGCAAATCATCAACCACTCATTACCAATCTTCATCGTCTTCATCGTCGCTCTGGGCGACCTTGTTCTTTCTCTTGTTAAGCGCAGCAGCAAGCGCATCGGCCATATTGGCTGGCTGACCTGGAGGAGCAGCAGCAGCAGAAGGTGCAGCCACGGGCTCGCCGCGTGCTTCCTGAAGCAAAACGCTCGGACGTTCAAGCTGGGACTTATCGGTTTTCTTGAGCTGTCCAATCCCCGAGCCACGAATACTGGCCAATAGAGCGTCACGTGAACCATCGCCAGTCGATGGAGGTGGCGAAGAGCCCAAATCTGGGGGTCCACCCATGGAAGGTGGAGGTGGAGGAGGAGGAGGACCTCCCATAGCAGGAAGTGGAGGTGGAGGTGGAGGTGGAGGACCGCCCATTGCAGGTGGAGGAGGAGGAGGAGGAGGAGGTGGTGGTGGTCCTGAATCTGCGGGAACTGTTCGTTGTGGAGGAGGAGGAAAGTTCTGAACCGGCTGAGGTGGTTGAGCAGCTTGAGGTGGTTGATATTGTGGTTGTTGCGGTTGTGGTGGTGGTTGATATTGCTGCGGTGGTTGGAATTGTTGTTGTGGTTGTGGTGGTGGTTGATATTGTTGTTCTGGTGGTTGCGGTCTCGTGGCTCTTGGAGGAGGTGGAGGAGGAGCGGCACCTCTTCTTGGAGGAGGAAGTGGTGGGGGGGCGGCTCCACCTGGAGGAGGAACCGGTCCTGAGCGTGGAGGAGGAGCAGGTACGTTGTTTCTCGCTGGAGGCGGTGGAGGACCGTTGTTTCTCGCTGGAGGCGGTGGAGGACCGTTGTTTCTCGCTGGAGGTGGTGGAGGTACGTTATTTCTTGCTGGTGGCGGAGGTGCGTTAGTTCTGGCAGGTGGTGGAGGCACATTGAGCCGTGTAGGAGCTGGTGTCTGACCTGGAACTTGAGGAAGTGGTCTATCCATCGCTGGGGTTTGGGTTGGCGGAGGTAAGTTTGAGCCTCTGACTGGCGGAACAAACGCATTCATGGGTGGAACTCTGAACCGTGGCTGTGCTGGTTCTTCAACAGCAGGAGAAGGTTCGTGTGGCGCAGGCGACAGTTCTGGTTCTGTCAGTGGTGCTGGCAGTGGTGAACTTGCGGCTGGCGAAGCAGCAGCTGGACTTGTAGCAGCCACAGCAGCAGCAGCTGCTGGTGGTGGTGGCGGTGGCGGTGCCTTTTTCTTGGATTTGGACGAATCTTCCCTCACTGGTTTATGTTGGAACTTACGAGGAATGGGTGGTTCCAAGCCTACAAGCGGTCCGCCCTGTTGGGCTATATAATCCTTGATAAACTCTCTGTTATCAGCAATCATATCTTCCGAAATTCCAGCCAGTTCCAATTCTGCGTAGAGTGAGCGCCATTCGGGAGGAGGCACGTCGTCGTAGTACAACACGCCCTTGGCTCTGCGCTGGCGCTGAGCGGTGTTGATATCCACAAACTCGCCCCGAGGTCCTGGTTTGGCGTCGGGAGCCGGTCCGGCACGGTCCTTGAGCGCAATCGCGTTCTTATTGTTGATTGTTTGTTTAGACCCGTATTTCTGACGGGTGGTGACTCGTTTATAGAAATGCAGTGCATCATTAGTATCTTCAAAAAGGAGTCCCACCAACGTGTCTTCAATTTCAAACGTATGGAAGAACTTGCGGTCCTGGTTATACTGGAAATCAACATAGAGTTCCTGGTCCCATACCACACCTCGATGTCCAATTATATCCACAAGTTTAAAGAAAAACGTATGGCCCACCAAATCGTCCACGAGCGCCACGGCTCCCATCAATTCGGTGTATTTCCACTGTGTGGCGTCGGGATACGCAATGTAAAGCCGTGCAACTGTAGCGTCAATGATCTTATTGTTTGCTTTGGGAATCGCTCGCTTGATCTTTTCTTTATCTGCGTTGTTTAGAATCGCCATTTGCTAATGGTTAATGTTTGGTGGTAAATTTTAGAGTTTTGAGTAAATAGAGATTACAGATTATTAACCTGTAAAAGATATCATAAAGAAAAGTTGGAAAAAAGTTGAAAAAAAGTCGATAGTTAAAAAACTTCAAGATCATTGATCATGTCTGGACGTCAAGGAGGTAAAGCCAAGCCATTAAAGGCTCCTAAGAAGAAACAACAAGATTTGGATGAAGATGATGCTGCTTTTAAAGCGAAACAAAAAGCTGATGCTGCTGCAAAGAAAGCAATGGCTGAAAAAGCTAAAAAGGGTGGACCACTTGTAGGTGGAGGAATCAAGAAGAGCGGAAAGAAGTAGAAGCACTCACGAGCAAGGCACTCGTGAGCGAAGCGAGTGAGTGACTACAGTTACTCAACATACTTACATACTTACATACTTTCAACATATTCAGGTAATAAAAATTCAGATTTAAAAAAAACGACCTCGGTGAGGGTCGAACTCACGATCTTAAGATTAACAGTCTTACGCCTTAGCCAACTTGGCCACGAAGTCATTTTGTAAACAAACATCTTAAACGATTAATTGAATGTAAATGAACACATTATTCCATTTTAGGTTTCTAATTTTCAGTTTGAATGTAATTAACTTCTCAGACTTTGAAGCCTTCGCTGGCTTTGAAGGCTTTCAAGGCAACACAAAAACGTGATAATATTTCCGGTTTAGCCATGACACAATTTTGATGCGTGGGGTCTCTTGGGGCAAGAACAGAAACTTCGTTCTACTGCTGTACATGAGCATTAATCTTGAAGATATGTTTGCTTCCGAGGAATGAAACACCCAGAAAACTTACAGAAACTCAATTACAGTCACAATACATTAAAGTTAATGTTAATGATATTTTAAGCGGGGAATGATGTGACGTGACTAAAATGAATTGAATGCCGAAACAGGATCCGAAAAAAAAAAATGGATGTAATCGTATATATTTGATGCAATACCCAACGCGCCGTTAACTGTCATTTCACCCAATAACTGCGGAGGAAGCATACCACTTTTTCGATTATTTTACCCCCGTACGTGTTCTTTTACCGTGCATTGCATTGCATAAAGGTTTGCATAGCATAAGTGGTGCATAGCATAAGTGGTGCATAGCATAACTCTCATGACAGCATCCCCACACGAGTCACCGTTGATTCAGGAGAAAACGGACTTGGGAGATCGGTTGGGCGATGCCCATATCAATATCTTGCCGCGAAATAAACTTCTTGTATGTCTTGCAGCACTTTCAGTTGGGCTTTTCTTAACGTTCTGTGACCAAACAGGCATCACCGTGGCCCTTTCCAAGATCGCCGAGGACTTGGACGCCGAATCTACCATCAATTGGGCCGGCAGTGCGGCGTTGCTTGCCAATTGCGTGTGCCAGGTCCTTTTTGGAAGACTTGCCGACATTTTCGGCCGCAAGAATATCTTGCTTGGCTCTCTCGGCATTCTTGCCATCTCGGACTTGTGTCTCGGCTTTGTTCAAACGGGACCGCAGTTCTATGTGTTTCGGGCCTTTGCGGGCATCGGCTGTGGTGGCACCCAGTCACTTACCATGGTGATGCTTAGTGATATCTGTACCTTGAAACAGAGAGGTAAATACCAGGGCATTTTGGGAGCCCAAGTGGGGCTAGGCAATGCATTGGGTCCGTTTATCATGGCCGCGTTCGTAGAACATTCGTCATGGCGAAACTTTTATCATATGATGCCTCCAATCGTCGTGGCTGCAATGCTCATCATCTATTTCTGTATCACCGATAACAAACAGGTCGATACCGTGCTTAAACGATCGGAAAAGTTTAAACGGATCGATTACTTGGGCATGCTCTTTAGCACGGCTGCACTTACGCTTATCTTGGTCCCGATTTCCGGCGGTGGACTGACATATAAATGGAACCTGACGCTTGTCATTGTCATGTTTGTCATGGGAGGCGTTTGTCTCGTGGGGTTTATCGTGATTGAATGTACAATCCCCAAACTTCCCATGATTCCAATCCAGATCTTTGGCCGAGTATCGTTGGCAATCATTCTTTGGTCCAATTTTCTTTTTGGGTTTGCTTATTATGCGTTTTTGTATTACATTCCGTACTACTACCAGATCGTGCGACGGTTGGATGCGATCCATTCATCGGTATTGTTGCTTCCACTTGTGTTGCCGCAAGCGATTTTCTCTATCGTGGCAGGCCAAATCATCACGTATTCTGGCCATTATGGACCAGTAACCATCGTGGGATTCTCTCTCTGGACATTGAGTTGTGGCTTGCTTCTCTTGTTCCATGAACACACCAACTATGGCGTGGTTGTAGTCACGCTCTTGATCATGGGAGCAGGTGTGGGCTTCATCTTCCAGCCCACAATGGTGGCAGCCCAGGCCCATTCCAAAAAGTCAGAAAGAGCCGTGGTTATTGGAACAAGAAACGTCTTAAGGTCATTTGGAGGCAGTTTTGGTATTGCCATCGGCTCATTGGTGGTCAGCAACACTCTCTTGCACGAAATCAAGCTTCAGGAACTGCTGAGCGACTCGGTGCTTCTGTCTTCGTTGTTGAATTACTTGAAATCACATATCTATAACCGAATCGATACCACGGCACTTTCAGCAGCGCAACAGGTGGTAATCAAGGCCATGTACATGAAAGCACTCCATAACTTCTTTATCATCACCATCCCTTTGCTCGGTGTATGTTTGGTATCGAACTTGTTTGTTCGTGATCGTGGTCTTCAGTGTATAGATGAAGTTTAGTTAAAGAATCCCGAAAGATCGATCCCTGAATCATGTAAGAACCCCTCCACTGAATCCCATCCTTCATGGAGCCAATTATGAATCGATTCAGGGTCAACTTTACGTCCGTTTGTGTGTTTAAAGTTCCCATTGACGTAATTGAAGTATGCTGCTGCCGCTTCATCAGCTTCGTCCAGTACCAGAAACCGGCCATGCAGCCGTGCCTGTGATGCCAGGGATGCTGCCACATGTTTGACATCAATGAAGAACCGCTGGAACTCGTCGCCCAACCAATCTTTAAGTACAAACGGCGACTCCTCTTCGTTGTTCCAGAGCCACCGCCATACCAGACAAAGATACGGAATGTCCTGGTTCACAAGCCTGGC
Source organism: Teunomyces stri (assembly GCA_030563165.1). NCBI lineage: Eukaryota > Fungi > Ascomycota > Pichiomycetes > Serinales > Debaryomycetaceae > Teunomyces > Teunomyces stri. The sequence continues at coordinate 150,748 of JAKUBI010000022.1, forward strand.
GAACCCACGTAAGTATACCACAAATACCAACAGAAGCACTGTCAATGTAAACACCGTCTTGATTGTTGTGATCATCAATCCTATCCAGATCTTGAGGGCCCGTTTCACGATGCGGTACCCCACGTACACAAACACTGCCACAACCAAGCATTTGGTGAGCGCTGGCAGAAATGCATAGAGGTACCGTAATGCACCAATGAGAAGCCACAACGCATACTCAGTCGCATTCGCCGCTACTGTCACAGCAAACGCAAGAATATCAAACAAATCCATAGTGATTTCTGGGGTTAGTTTTAAATTTTTGATTTTCAAATACACCACAGTTACCCGGCCTTCATTTTCTAGTATAAATATGGTGCGAATTCCATTTTTTCAAACGGTATCGAAAGTTTATACCTCCGGATAATTTGGCGGTAGGCGAACGTGTGGGAGAGCGAGGGCAGGATCCGTGAAGCGACACGTACTGTGTTTTGCCTATTAAGTTAGGAAGATGCGATTTTTAGAGTGCGGGTTGTGGATGCTAGTGCTTGTTCTTGGTGCGACATGAGCCTGCTGTTGATAATGTTCAGGACAGAACAAATAGTGACTATTTAGAACATGTTCAAGGTCAGAAACTTGGATGTGTCCCGTTATGTCACGATAAACGAATGTAGATGAATGTAACAGATGTAGATGTGATGTAAATGTCGTAGCTATTGTGGGTTCAGCTTTTGTGATTTTCTCATTTTTTCTTTTCTTCGTGTGATTTAATCAGCAACCATACCATGTTTCGTCGTAAACCCCAGCAATTGCTGTTGCTCGAGGAGCTCCAGCAAACATACACGGATTGCTGTGATCAAACGATCAAGAACATCACGCTTGAGGAACAAAACAACATTGAAGCAGCACTTAAAGGCTGGAAAGGACTCCACACGTCGCTCTTGTACAAGATCGAGTTATTTGAACGACAGAGCTCCAAGCTTTCAGGAGACGAGCTGCTGATCCTCCAAGAGATCAAGTCGATCCGTGACCTGAACGTCAAACACTTGATCCGGGTCCAGCTCCGTATCGACGAGCTCCACCGCAGAAAACTCCCCATGCACCAACAAGTATCACAGCCGCAAGCAACACCAGCAGCATCCACGCCGTCGTTGGGCCTCAAGGGCCCTGCAAACATGTCGGTGCTGTCACTCCGGCCGCTGGCATCACGCTCCAACACCAGCTCGTCGCTGAGCAGCCACGCACGGCCGATGCTCAAGTCATTGCGGCCGTCAGGCAGCTCCAGCACCGGATCCTCGGCGCATGTCGCCACCAGCAAGAATACCCAGGCATCCAAGGCAGCCAACTTGGCAGTGAGAGCCAAAGTGACACCTCCAGCACCTCCCAAACCACGCAGATCCGTGTTTGATGACTTTGATCAAGATACATACGACTTTGGCACGGCTGCAAACTGGGAACGCACCGCGGCACCAGCGACGTCTCGTACGCTGCTGGGCCTTTCTGAAAAGTCAGCATCGCCATTGATCGACTTGGACGAACCAGATACGCATGTAGAGGACGATTTTCTTGACGATTACTTCAATTCTCCCCAACAAGAACTGTTTCCAGCATTTAAAGACTTGACGATCCGAGCTCTCGACTCCAAAACATCGCTGAACAACAGCAAAACCAATCTTGCTCGTATAGCCACGAATCCAGTCTACAAACAACAGAAACCAGAACTCAGCAAACCTAAATTGCCTACACGAGCCACCAGAAGTACCCCGGAAATCAAACCAAAGACTTATGTGTATACGAAGCCGAAACCATTGAATGTTTCAGAGATGATGAAACAACAAAAGAAGGTAAATGAACAGAAACAAGAACCAAAAGTGAACTCCAAACCAAAACCCACGATTTCGTATAATTATGTCAAGGCCCCCAAAAAGACCAAACCAGTTGCAAAAGCTGCTGTACCCAAAGCAAAACGTGAACCTACACCTCCTAAAGAACCATCGTCATCCTCTTCCTCGATCTCACCACCGGCTGGTGAACCTAGCGAAGAAGAAGAACAGGATCTTCTTATCAAATCAATCCGAGGCATCGATCCCATCGCAGCCAAACAGATTCTTACTGATATCGTGGTCAAGGGCGATGAGGTGTACTGGGACGACATTGTGGGGCTCGAAACGGCCAAGAACTCTCTCAAAGAAGCCGTGGTGTATCCGTTTCTACGTCCCGATCTATTTACTGGACTCCGTGAACCTACGCGAGGCATGCTTCTCTTTGGTCCTCCTGGAACCGGAAAAACGATGTTGGCTCGTGCTGTGGCCACCGAATCAAAATCAACGTTCTTTTCCATCTCCAGCTCGTCGCTCACATCCAAATATTTGGGTGAATCCGAAAAGTTGGTCAAGGCTTTGTTTCTACTTGCAAAAAAATTGGCTCCTCTGATTGTGTTTATGGACGAGATCGACTCGCTCTTGTCAGCCCGGACCGAGGGTGAGATCGAGAGTTCTCGAAGAATCAAGAACGAGTTTTTGATCCAGTGGTCCGAACTTTCTAGTGCGGCAGCGGGGCGTGAAGAAGAAGATGTATCACGAGTCCTTATTTTGGGTGCTACAAACTTGCCGTGGTCCATTGACGAAGCTGCACGCCGTCGGTTTGTAACACGGCAGTACATTCCGTTGCCGGAAGGTGACACTCGTCGGTCGCAGATCATGAAACTCCTACAGTATCAGAACCATACGCTTTCGGAACACGACCAGGAACAATTAATTACACTTACAGAAGGCTTTAGTGGTTCGGATATCACTGCTTTGGCCAAGGATTCGGCCATGGGACCACTTCGGTCTCTTGGCGATAAACTCTTGCTGACCCCCACTGATCAAATCCGTCCAATCAACTTGGACGATTTCGTCAACAGTCTCAAGTATATCCGGCCAAGTGTTTCAGCTGAAGGTCTTAGTCAATATGAACAGTGGGCCGTTAAATTTGGCTCATCAGGTGCGTAGCAGTGCAACATAACAGTGCAGCAATCGTGCTGCATCTCTACAACTACTCTGCAGCAGCCGGCGCGATTTTGTTCACGACGAGAAAAATATCCAAAAAAATTTCAAGAGAAAAAAAAAAAACTTGCAGAAAAAAAAATAATACAAACGAAAAACGAAACCAATCGGCAAGACCAAAATTTGATCCAAGACTCAACCAGCTGTGGAAATATCCCATGAATTGCGTACTAGTTTCCACCCCTCCATCGCGTGAGTAACACACACACACACCCCAAACAAGTCATATAGATTATATCTCATTATTTAGTAAGCATTATTCGTTTTATTTCATCTTTCATTATTGGTTCATAAAACACGCTGGTACGTCGTTTTTGTTATCTTCTCCTATAAACCATCGCCATACCCTTCCCTAACGAACTAAAAGTGGTACGAAGAAGATATTTATGTATTTTTTTTTCAAAGTAAGTTATCTTGCAGTTGATTAATTAAAAATTAATTGAACACATATCTGTTCAGCTACATATCAAAAATAAATTTTCATGCAAAAGCTATCATGAATTTTAGCCCTCCACGTGATATGATTCATCATAATTATGAAACTCTAGAAGGGGACCCTCAAGGAAGACGGAGTGGGTCATTTTTAAGTTGACGATGAACCTTGACCAAAAATGGGCACGCATCCTGATACAAGATGTAGTTCTTTTCTAGGTTCCGCCTTATTGTTTACTGTATAGTTTGGAATTAGTAAGAGTCGGAAATTTTACCTGTGGAAATAAAAAAAATTAAAAAAATTGCTACATATTCGGACCTGTACAGCACGATCCTAGCATGAATTTTCCGAAATCAGTATAAGCATCTACAGAAAAATATATTCCAAAAATAAAGGATGTTTTTTGTTTGGAATTTCCAGAAAATAATTTATCCATGAACAAAAAAGCTGGTCCGATTTGGACGCATAACGATGGGGGTGATGTATCAGACGAACGCCATAATGCACGTTCTAAAATTAATTTAGAATTTCTTACCGATTGACACTGTCCAGCAAGATTGCTACAGTCCATCAAAGCATAAACACGAATCTGGGCGCGTAAATACAGAAAATCGAGAAGTATCGTCACGGTTCGACTTGCCTTATAAATAAAAGAAGGTTCAAAGAAAAAAGTGCGTGGGGGACCTTTGCACAATAGGAAACAGCCCCAGAAAAAAAAAATACAAGAATTATTATGGACAAAATATAAATTAGTCTGAGTATCTAATTTTTTTTCTCAATGCAGTGAGACGTGATGATTTTTTTGGGTTTTGCGGATACTATTTAGATCGATATTAAAAATATTAGAAAATGCGTTTTACTACTGGATTTTTTTTTGAGCCGTACCCAACAAAATAACGGCTGATGCTGCCATTTTCCAACCTAATTTTGAGAAACATAAATTTGTGTTATCAAAAATTAAACATCCTTGACCAAACATCGACTAGTCAATACTGTCCCCACATCTTAAACCCTCCTTTATCAAAAAAAGTGTCACGGTTTCGGAGGCGGTGCTTTTGAGTCGGGTTACATATTTTTCTTGAAAAAATCAACTTGGAACATCAACGATAATCCTCGTCTCAAAAAATATTTTCTGTACAATCTAAAGGGTGACATAGAAGGAATCATAATGGGGAAAAAAAGAGTCAACTCCGTTCAGAGAAGTTGCGTATCTGTCATATACACTAGAGAAGGGAAATAACCGGAAATAATTCCCCGAACCCTTACTATCTCCACATCCCCATCTTTGTTACATATATATCATGGTTTATTTTTCATAGTTTGTAGGAGGATCCCCCTAAGTTTAAATTCTAAAGTACATTCGACACCAATCAGATAAAGGCACCACGGGAGCGTTCGATCGCTCGCGTACTAATCCAATTGGCGAGATACGAGAAGGCGGGACCAAGTTCTTTTTCAGCCAATAAGGTTATCTTGCATCCTTATTGGGAAATGACAGACGAAGGAGTTCCGTTTTATCCGTAGTGCTTACTTCGATGAAGGTGCAGGGAAACAGACCTAAGGAAGACGCATAGGGAACCGTCTAACGATTAAGCCTACAAAAAAAAACAGACCACCCTTGCTAAAATTAAACAAACAACACCCAAGTATTTCAGATATTCATTGTAATGTAAGAACGGATTTAAAAGGCTTGGTGAACGCAAAGTAGTTTCAGGTCCTCCACCAAGTATGGTCGGTCCGGGAAGTAAATTTGAGAGGGAGCCGCAGCGAAAAAAATAACATAAACAAGAACCATCTTATTAATAATATTAATAATACAAATAATATTGCAAATACTAGTACATAGAGTTATAGTTAATTAAGTAAGCGGGCCTTAGACAATTAGGGTCAGCAATATTACGCTACGACAAAAAAGCATCGTGCGTTCATTTGAATTCTTCAGGTAGTAGCAATGGCTAATTC
>JAKUBI010000023.1:0-122362 GCA_030563165.1 Teunomyces stri
CTCCATCTCTACTTCATTGTTTTTCACTTTCATAGCTCCCACTTTAATTTTTTATCTCCCTTACAATTACCTTGTTTTATAAGCGGCTTCACTTGGTTTCGGCGTTCCTTTTATTTCATTCTTGTGTCTAACTGGTTAGATACTTTCCCTTTTAACAACTATCAATATCACTGCCCAACAATCAGGTAGTACTTTATAACTTTTAAACTACTTTATCACATTTTTTATTTGTATTTCCTGTCCGTGTTTTATAATGATTGGCCAATCATCCTACTAGGCCGTGCAGCCCAAGTGTTCCTGTTCCTGTTATCCTCGTCATTGGTTTTATCTGCTTTATCATAAAATATGTTATCTCCTTCCACCCCATCGACTAAGGAAGGGTTTTCCAAGCCTACCCTTTTGTCAACAGCGACGTTCTGCAACGATTTGTTGACACCACCTCCAACCAGTTCGTCATCCCCTCATTACAAAGATGTCTTACCTAACAACTTTAAGTACTACAGCAAGCACTTGAACAAGACCCAATTCAACTTAATATTGGTGAACTGTACAATTAATCTTACAAAGCTTTTGTACAAGAACTTTTACGACAACCATCTGACTATTGAAGAAAAGGAACTCAAGTTTTTTGTAATCGAGATCTTGAGACGTTCCAAGACTTCAATCCAGACCTTACAGTTGACTTGCTTCTATCTTGTGAAGTTGCTTAAGTCTGATCACGATATTCCAAGCGATGCGTTGTTCAAGGACCCAAAGAAACTCTTTTTGGGTCTTCTTATTGTCGCCTCAAAATTTAACCAGGACTACAACTATTCCTTCAAGTCTTGGTTAAAGATTTGTGGTATTAAGGAGGATGAAATTTCGACCAATCCTAATTTTAATTTCAGAATCTTGAAGGCTATCGAAGTTAAGTGTCTTACAATGCTTAACCACGATCTTTACCTCAATGGTTTGAAGTACGAAAACTGGTGCAATATCTTGATTATCTTTGGTTACGACTTTATCAAGTTTCAACTTGTCGCTGACAGTACTCCAGAAGGTCAAATTTTTTGGGAAACTGAAGAAGCAAAAGTTAACAAGAAGCTTCAGAAATGGTTTTCTTTCTTTGGTAAAAATTTGAAGTTGAACAACTTGAACATGATGAAAATCAACTTTAACAACTATTACTCTCAACAGCTTGGCACCAAAGTTTTGGTAAATAAGACGCAAGAATCGTCAGTTCCTTCTCTCTTTGGCTGTTCTCGCTCAAATAAGAGAACATTCGAAGAAGATGTTGTGAGTCCGGCCAAAAAGATGAAATCTATTTAGGTTCTTTGTTTATATTTGTATTGTTTTATATACATTGCACTTTCTACACATAAAATTACACTTACTTACATAATGTACAAGCAACCATCGTTTCCCCATGCACCATAAATATTGGATAAAGGCATAAATCCATTATTCTGTTTCATAACCAGTTTGTTCTCATCTATGCTACCATCCAGAATCAATTTGTTTGTGGTCTTACCGATGTTGTATCCTCTTACATTGACTTGTCCACGATTTTCTGAATCAAGTTGGGAGAGTTTGATCTCATCAGATTGGAAAATACAGCCAAATGATTTAAGACCGTTGATTTTATTCAACCGGTAATCAGAGACATCGCCCAATATCACTGGACCAGCAATATTGTAATATCCCGACTCGACCACCAACCTAGAAGAAAGGATGCACCGAAGCTCATTAAGTTCAGTTGATGAAAATCTGGCAGGCGAACTCAAAGACTTATTAACATAAATCAACCTTAATTGGGTTGGACGCCACAGCGAAAACTTACCCTTTGATAACCAGGCTAATTTTTGGTTGATATTGATTTTCTGAATCCAATTGAGTTGCTTGATAACTCCTGTTATGTCAAGAGAGGCTAACTGCACGTCTGAAATTGATACCACAGTCGGTTTCATTTCGGAAATCTTTGCCCATGACACTGGAGGTGATACAGTTACAATTGTCCCACTCACAAAGCCCACCAAAACCTTTACTAAATTGTTCAACAACTGTTCGTTTGTTGGCTTAGTTGACTGAATAATCACAATTTTATCGCGAGAATTGAATTCATGGCTTGCTGGTAAATGCTTCAAGGTTGATGCAACTGAACTTATAAGATTCAACTGGGTGAATTCCACTGAATTTAATACTGCAGCATTAATTTTGGTCGTTATTGTAAGTGCGATTCCCTTGTCCTTGATAAAGTTGTAGTCATTGTTAAAAGTTTCCAATTCTCCAGTTGAGAAGTCAACTCCCATACTTTTGAAACTGTGTTCGTGGGTACCGGAGAAAAAGAGTGTAGTGTTGTCATCAAACTGGGCGAGATTGGATTCTTTATCGTAAATCTCGACATTGATTTGATTTACAAACCCACTAATCATCAACGCAAACAGCTTGATATTGGTAAGAAAGTACCCAATTTCTATCTTGATGCCTGTAATTTCGTGTTTCAATAAGTACTCAGAAATCTTTGCAACCTTGTCATTTAAGCTCAAGATAGTAATAGATTCATCGTTAATGTTTAACGTGTTTGTACGATCGTTAGATTTGGTTTGATTCATCAAGATTTCCCAAACATCACAAAGGTTTCCGTTTCTCAACTTATAGTGGTCGTATCTGATATCCAAACCAACTCTCAATCCCTGAGAATAATCAAGTTTGTTGCTTCTGTAGACTGCTGATTCATTCGGAAGACGAGTCGCTTCAATGACTGATTGTTCGTTCAAATATAACTCACTGACATCCTTGGTTGTATCGATATACCGCTGGTAAATAAAATTGATGGCCACAATTGCCACGAATGTGATTGCCAATGAATGCCAATCAATCATTTCCCCCTTAAATTTGGTACAATAGTAGACTTGATACGGTTATATAAAAATGGACCTTTTCTCACGTGGTTTTGAATTCAGTGCCTTTGTATAAAAATTTTATTTTATTTTAGTCTATTTTATTTTTTTTGTTATGAGGAACATGACGACCGGGATTATTTTTATCGTATCCCCCTCGTACAATCTCAAACAACTTCTGGCGTTTTCTGCATAGAGACAATGAGGAGATATCACATTTTCTATAGTTGTCCAATTAGTCAAGGTGTTGCGCCACAGTACCTAAGAACCCCTGACTTCTTACTATCTGAAAAGAGCAACACAATCGCCTGAAATAGAAAATTAGATAGCCGAACATGGAGGACGTGTTTTATTTTTTTTTTGTTCATTCCATGTAAGTCCTATTGTCACAAGAATAATTGGGCTGCTAAACATTAGAAAGGGGTATCTTGTTGCGTAAATAACTGACAGGTATTCTCAATTGCTCTATGATTACGATTAATGGCTTGTCTAGGCTCCGCCTCTCTATTCGTATAATTGATAATCTTTGGTAGTTCCTGTATGGCAAGCAGTACAGGCTAAAATCAACCGATAAAACATTAAACAAATAACAATGCGCTTCTTTATCCCAAGGTTGCGAGGTAATTATCATCTTGTTGTGTTGATATTGTTGTGGCTAGCAGCTTTTATGTTCCATGAACGTATACTACCAAATCATGCAGCCCGTAAATGTGAATGGAACTCTCCCAGCACCAATGCAACCAATATCTTGTTCATAGCCGATCCTCAACTTATAGACAGCCATACGTATCCCGGACGCAATGGAATGCTCCTCAAATTGTCTCAGCACACAGTGGACGTGTACTTGAAAAAGAACTACAACAGTCTTATCAATTACTTGATGCCCGATTATGTCATGTTCTTGGGTGACTACTTGGACAATGGCCGTGGAGCCACCGATAAGTATTTCGCTGGCGAGTACAAGCGATTCAACCGTATCTTTTATGACAAGTTTAAGAATCGGTACATCCGTGGAAGGAACTGGTTTGTTAATACACCGGGAAACCACGATATTGGGTTTGGCAATGGTGTCGTGACCTCGGCTCGTGATCGCTACGAGACATCATTTGGCCATCCCAATAATATAAATACCATTAATGGCGTGGAGTTCATCACACTAGACACGCCCTCATTGTCCTCAGATCAGTCTGAGATCAACAATAGGGCTCGCCAGTTCATCGATACGATCGATCGTAAACTGATACCTCGAGTACTTCTCTCCCATGTTCCTCTTTACCGTGACCCTAGCATAGAATGTGGACCATTGAGGGAAAGTCCTGTGTTTCATGTTGATGGACAGGGGTACCAGTACAAGTCGACAGTGGAAGAGACATTGAGTCAGGAGATCTTGGCCAAGATCCATCCTGATATCGTATTCACAGGAGACGACCATGACTACTGCGATATTGTACACAAAGAGACAGGATCTCGTGAGATTATGGTGAAGTCGATCAGTATGGCTATGGGGATCTGGTACCCAGCAGTACAGTTATTTTCCTTCTCCAACAACAACAAGTTTGAATACGTCACCGAGATGTGCTACTTGCCACGGCCATACGTCAATGTTGCGCACTATGTAGTGTGGGCTGTGCTTTCGGCCATTCTTATCTTCTACTGGAACGTCACCCAGAAGTCTGGACGATATCATTATACGTCAATCTTACCGATGACAGACACCTCGATAGAGCTCCATCAGACTCCAGTCAGCTCACGTAAGCTCAACAATTTCTTGCACGAACAGGATCTCCACGATCTACTGACTCCATCGACACATCCATCTTCCAGTGGCTACTACTTGCATTCATTTAATTTTCTCTCGACGCCACTGCGGGCACCAGATGGCTTTACCTGGAACCGTGTTGTAGCAAGTATTAAGGCATCATGGACAAGAATATCATACAGATGGAACCTCGTTCCTTTCTTTAAGGAAGCAGCATTTACAGGCACGCTTGTGATTGCTATATACTATATAATGTTTTGTCTCACACTCTAAATAGATCAGGTATGAACAAAAAGAAGTTTCAATTTCGCAGCCAACTTTGAGCACGCGGGAATTGACGTGCGGTGATAATCTCAGACTCAAAAAAATGTGTCAAAATCGCTGCGGCTTACCACTGTCCTGAAACACCCACATTTAAGATGTAACTGGTTGAGCTTATTCTTTTTCAAACATTAAACTATCATTATGGGTTGTACTGCCAGTGTGCCAGAAGCTGAGGAGCAGAACCCGTTTCTCCAGGAGAAACGTATTAACGATGCAATTGAACAGAGCTTGAACCGTGCCAAAGCTCACGAGCGAAACGAAGTCAAACTCTTGTTGCTCGGCGCAGGCGAGAGTGGTAAATCAACAGTATTGAAACAATTGAAGTTATTGCACAAGGGTGGCTTTACTCAACAAGAACGGGAACAATATAGCCAGATCATCTGGTGTGATGCTATCCAGCTGATGAAAATACTCTTGCACCAGGCCAAAAAGATGCATATTGTTCTTCAGTCTGACAATGAAAGTGGTCCACTTTCAAAGTACCGTGACATAGTGTTGCGGTCAAACATTGATATAGGTCAATTGGTTGAGTATGATATTCATCGAGAAAGGAAAAAGAAACGTGGTGACCCAGCTCTGTTGTATGATAATGAGCTGGACGAAGATATCCTCTTCAATGACAACAAGTCCCATACCCGGCAAGAAATTGCCGAAGCAATCCAGCAGTTATGGGTTCAGGATACTGGAATTCGCCAGTGCTACGACCGGGCTAACGAGTTCCAGTTTGAAGGCTCGGCCAACTATTACTTTGAAAATATTGCCCAGTTTGCTGACCCATATTACTTGTGTACTGACACAGATATCTTGAAGGGACGTATCAAGACTACAGGGATCACTGAAACTAGTTTTCTTGTTAACTCGCTCAGGATCAAGGTGCTCGATGCTGGTGGCCAGCGGTCAGAAAGAAAGAAATGGATCCATTATTTTGATAATATTACCGCAATCATATTTGTTTTGGCAATCTCCGAATATGATCAGATGTTATTTGAGGATGAGAGAGTTAATCGGATGCACGAGGCTATAGTATTGTTTGATACATTGTGCAACTCACGGTGGTTTGTTACCACCCCGTTTATTCTCTTTTTAAATAAGATTGACGTTTTTGAGCAAAAGATAAGCAAATCGCCGCTTCGCAAGTACTTCCCTGACTATAACGGCCGGGCTGATTCGGTTGAGGATGGAATCAAGTTCTTTGAAAATAATTTCTTGCAGCTCAATCGTACCAAGAAGCCGATATATGTCCACCGCACATGTGCTACCGATACACAGTCAATGAAGTTTGTGCTTTCTGCTGTCACTGACTTGATTGTCCAGCAGAACTTACAGAGGAGTGGAATCATTTGAATCCGCTCTACTCATTTTTTAATAGTGTTTTATCTTCTTTATGTTATATTAATATATACGGGGTGTGGAGGGTCAGTCTACCATCTCATCATGGCCATTTCGTTTCTGTTTCTGTTGTAGTCGAGCAAGGCTTCGATTTGACCAGTACCAGAAACAACAATGTCCTTGTCCCACAAAGCGGCTTGGGCCCAGGCCTTGACGTCGCTGGTGGTGATGGCATCGATCTTTTCCAAAGATTGAGAAATGGAGTTTCTGTAACCTGTCAACAAGACCTTGTTGGCAATATCAGAGACGATGTCGTTGGTGGTGCTGTGAGCTCTCAACAAGTTGGTCTTGGCAATGGCCTTACCACGAGCAACTTCGGCGTTGGTGATGGATATCGACAATCTGTTCCATTCCTTCAAGGCAAAGTGGGTGAATTCATCGACGGCACCAACGTTGGAGATTTCGGCGTTGAAACCCCACAAACCAGTGTCGGAGTACGAGGTAGAGAAGTGTGTGAACTTGTCAACAAGGTGGTACTCTTGGACAATGGAGGCCAATTTGGCACTGGTGTAAGGAGCCAAGGCTGATTGGTGGTCAAAGTTACCGTAGATGGCAGCAGCCACTTGGGAAACTGCAAATGCTGGAGACGAAAGGCCTTCACCTTGGACAGCGATGGAAACATAGGCCTTTGGCAAGGTGTCATCTCTCATTCTGACTTCAGAACCCAAGAAACTAGCTGGCTTGGTAGCTGGCTTAATACCTTGTGCAACCTTCAAGTTTTGTTCAATGGCATCAACAAGGGCGTCGTGGTCCAAGTTACCGGCAGCAGCAACAACAATGTTGGAGCCGAGCAAGTGGTTTTCCAACAAACGGACAGAGTCTTCAACCTGCAAACCAGAAATGGATTCTGGGGTACCATGAGTTGGCAATCCAAGGGAGTAGCCTTGGAAAGCAGAAGCGTTCAAGTGTTCCAAAACCTTGGCAGAAGGGGTGGATTCAACAGCAGTGGCTTGGGCAGTCAAAGTGGCCTTGGCGGCAGCAAAATCAGCCTTTTCCAACAAATCAGTGGAGTTGGAAGCGATGGAAGCAAGCAACTTACCAGCTTCAACGGCATTGGCGTTGGTCGATTGGGCAACAATACCATTCACTTCCTTCGTGTTTTGGGCAGACAACAAAACACCGTTTTCCAAGCCGGAACCCAAGATGTTGGCAGTCAAAGCAGAAACACCGTTGGAGTATGGATGTTCAGCTCTGGAACCAGCACCAAAGTACAACCCAACCGTGGCACTAGTGGCATGTGGGTTGCGCTCAGAAGCGATAGTAACACCATTGGCTAAGGTCGTATACTTGGTTGGGGCATTTGCAGTCGACACAAAACGACGGGCAGCTGCACTCTTGGCTGCAGAACGGATGACGGCAGAACCACGGATCATGTTTATTGTACGGGAACTATTATGTGATTGTGAAAAGAATTGAAAATTTTATTGGTGTATTTTAGGTGGTGCACGCCGACCAATCATGAGGTGGTGAATTACTCGGTTTATATGCAGGTATAAACGATTCTACTACTCCTAAAAGGTTTGAGATTCCGAAAATGATAAAGCCTTCCAAAATTACTGATTCCTGCTGTTATAAGCCAAGTATGATGTGTGTGATTACGTCCCGTTGGATGATATCTACTAATTTGATTTTTTTTTTGAATTTTTTTTTTTTTTGAGTTATGATTCACATTTTAACGTACGTTACTTGTTCAATGACAAGTAGTAGAAACATTTATTCGTGCTTGTATAGCTTTAAAAGAGAATAGTATTCTTGGTGTGTAGTTTCTGGTCTTGGTAGCTCTGGATTAATGGCAATTGGTTTTGTGCATCCGTGATCGGTTGGACAAGGTCGGATTTTGCAGCAATTGTGTTACCGATATTATTAAAATCGTTCCGTGGACGAGGCAACTGATTGTTGGAGGTATTAATTTTCTCAAAATTAGTGGTGTTGGAAACTGTATGCCATTTCCCGTGTGATCCAGGTACTTCGCCCAAAATAGATTCCGTGTCTGTGTCGATAAGGTTAATTTCTTGTGATTGTCGGGTCCAAAATTTATGCTTGGGCCGCGGCAAGTCTACCAAGTCATGTATTGAGGTTGCTAGACTTTGTGTATCATCACCAGTTTCGCACAGGCTTTCGAATTTGGGTGATTGCTTCCATAGCTCTGGTTCTACTACTTTCATATGAAGCACAGAGGTGTCTAAAAGATGTTGGAGTTGATGGTGGGTTTGTGATACTTCTTTTCGTATTTCAAGTGATAGGTACTCGCCAGTCTTGAGTTTGTATTGATCGAAGGGAATTGTTCGTAACGAAAGTAGACGCTGGTCCTTGAGTTTGGTTTGAATGATCCGTGGATTTCGAGTATCTCTGTGTCGTTTTTGGCGGAAGTCAATCATCATATAATCGAGACGGTATCGAAGTGAATGAACTGCATTTTGGATGGTGTACATCATTCTAAAAAAATTGCAAAATAATTATAAAAATCAGTCAAAAACACAAGGTTGTAATGATACTGCGTTTGGTAGGCTAGTATTGTAGGAGACTGGTATTGGTTTTTGGATCGACCGGTAAATAGTTGCAAAATAGTTGCAACACAAATGGAAGTGACACAAATAAAAAAAGAATCTCCTACAAACGAGGTTTATCTGCACAACTTTATGTTAAATACTCTATATACAATTATCAAAGTTGAATGTAAGCTCTTTGTTGCATGGCTTGCTTATGCATCTGGGCCTTCTTGTCGTAACCAGAGGACTTTCCTTCGTAGGCAGAGATGATTTCTTCGGCGAGTCTCACCGACATATTAGGCGATTTCTTGTTCTTACTACCCTCCAAGATCCAGTTGATAGCAAATCTGTTTCTTTGTCTTTCATTCAATGGAAATGGTACCGTCATGTTCTTGGCATAACCAGTAAGAACAGTCTTGGTCGTAATCAAGGGACCCAACTTATCCAAAGTTTCTCTCAAAATCTCCACTGGATCCTTTCTTGTTTTCAAGTAGACGATGTATAATGCTTGAGACACCACTTTTTGTGCCTGTGTCTTTTTCCCGTGTCTCATAATAAGGTTAGTTAAGTTTTCAACTATAGGATTGCCCATTAATGGAATGTTCTTGTCAGCAAAGGCCTCGATTTCTGCCAACTGTTGTTCGGTAGGTTCGAATTTGGTCTCCAAAAATGGTTCTGGATGTGCTAACTCATTGAGATACACTTCAGTTTCCGTAGCAGGGGTTCTGTTGCCTGACTTCAAATGCTTGACGGCCGCCAACCATTCATCGACATCGGACTCACTGATATCGGTTTTATCTATAGGGTACAATTGGGCAGTTAAGCCGATCTTCGACGCAGATCCCGAATTGTATCTAACAGCAGAGGCTCTAGACATTACACGAGGAACGGCTCTGGCCACACCCCTCCATATGGATATCGACATGTTGGTATTTGATAGTGGAGGTGGTTTCAAACTGATGAAAATTTTCGATGTTTTGTAGAGTGAGAAATGTCGTTGTGTATTTTTTTTTGTATAGAAATAAAATGCAGGACGGTTCCAATCACAACCACTAGTGTATGATGGCAGAGCTAGACCCGGAACTTATGTCGTTTCTTCGCGAGGTGGCAGTCAATAAAAACTACGACATAGATACTGCAAGCTGGAAAGCAGTTTTGCCGCAAATTGTTGCCCGATTCACAAGTTTATTAGCCGTCGGGCAGGCTGGCGACACGTACGGGGTGCGTCCCGAAGGTGTCAATCTCCATGAAGCCATGCAGCGTCAGTATGAGCAGATCAAGCGTCAGTTAGAGCAAAATTTCAGCGATGGACCTCCATTTACCATCCCACGACTCGCAGAAGTCGTGCTTGATCCTACTAAAGAAGGATACAGTTTGGACAACAATGTACTGCTTCTCAAGTATTTTAATGCTGTGGTGAAGTTGGTTCAAGTCTCATCCACAATCCATGAATATCCAGCAACGACGTTCACCGATGGCAGTGATTCCAGTATTATCGAACAAGTGATCACGAGCCAGACAGCCGTGAGTATTCCGATGGTAGAAATACCGTGGCTCAAAGATACGGGCCGAAGAAAAAGAGACGACGATGAGACGGGTGGCGGCAAAAAGGCCCGTACCGAGGCCCAAATTGATGTTTAAAAGATATGTCATACAATTCTAATGAAACAAAGGTGGGGGGGAAGGAAAGAGCAATTACATAAGAGGTTCTTTTCTTTTACCGAGTAGGGGACCGTGATCTCGACCGTGACCGTGAGGCGGGGGTATAAGAGTCTGTCCGTGGCTCATATCTATCGGTGTTGTGGCCAGGAACATACGAATCACGTTCGCCACGTCTACTGGCTGCCCGGTATGGTTTGGGTCCATTACGGCCATGTGGTGGAGGTGGCGGAGGTGGAGGTGGATAGTCCAGGAATCTGCCTCCATTTCTGCTTCTACCGTAAGAATTACGGTCCCGGTCTCGGTCGTGATCGTGATCACGATCACGATCACGATCACGACGGCCTCCACGTCCACCAGGGCCACCGCCACGTCTTGGAGGATGGTACGGACGCACATAACCACCGTTCAAAAGGGTATGTACGGCAATACACTCATCTCCTCTTGTTTCGTACTCGAGCTTCCATTTACCATCGCGAGGACCACGGTCCTCTTCGAAAATCCATTGGTTGATGGCTTTCACTGGAATATAATCGACATACAACGGGTGTCGGCGAGCAGGCTCGTATGGTCTGGGTGAGACAGGTGGAACAACAGCATCTTTTTCTTTCTCCGATTCGAGGTGGTCCAATTGTTCTTTGTACCGACGGGTTTGGAGGTCGAACCGTTCTTGTTCTTGTTGGTTGTGTTCAAGCTCCAACTTCTCATCTTGGTCTTCTGGCGGATACAAAGTCCCGACCAATTTGTCACGAAGATAAGAGGCGCCATCTTCAGAACTTACAAGCACAATGGCGTGGGTTCGAGACCTGTTCAACCAAGCACGTTCAATCTGGTGATCACCACCTTCTTTTGCTAATGCTCTCAAATTGCTTTGGAAATGGATGGCACTTAACGGTCTACGAAGATTGGCTATGAACAACGCTCTGGTGACGTGGAAGGAAGGCTCATTTTCAACACGATACAACACTTCCTCCTGTGCATCTCCATCCACAGGCATAGCCAATCCCTTTAGATCCACACGCGGTTTAGATTCCTGGGCTCTTTGCTCATCTCGATCAGACATGACTCTCTTGTTCAGTAAATGATAACGATGTTTCTTGATGGTCTTTTAGTAGGGCCAGGTCAAGCAGAAAAAACTAAAAATGTCGCGCACGCACGGCTTCCCCATACATCTCTATAAACATTTATATACAACCGATTATGCCGCCCAGAGGGAGCGGAACAAGTCCCAGAGACCGTTACTCGATGTCTCCAACACGTAGACACCGTAGATACTGACAAATGTACCGAATGTCAAAAGACCCGAGGCGACCTTGCTCCATGCATTCCATACTCTTTCTGGAATATAGTCAGTGATACAACTCATGAGACCAGCATGACAGTGGAAAGCAACCAACGTGGCAAAAGCAGCATCTATAAGCGGATACTCAACACCTGCAGCAAACGGAACCATCATCAACGGTATCATGCTCACAGAAACCATTCTCTCATATGACCAATGGTACCCTCCATCGTAATTACTCACCAACGGGATCTTGTATGGCTCATTGACCGTACCAACTATGAAACCCGGTGGCTGTTCGATTTTCTTAAACTTGGAGAAGTCAGGCTTCAATGACAAGAATCTTGGACCAAGTCCAACCCACGATCTACGAACCACAGGACGGTAAAGACTCAACATCTGTGTTGAAGGTTTTTTAGCCCTTGCGAAAATTTTCGATTGTCTACAACTTTAGAACCTCAGCTGGGCAAATCTGACGGGACCTACGATCGCTGATGCTCGGGAGATACTCGTGTTATCATTACTATCTATTTACACACCATAATTTCTTTCTTATATACAACTACCACGAAGCAACCTTGACACCAGGGATAAGACCAGCTCTGGCCCTGTCTCTGAAAGCAGTTCTGTTAAGCTTGAAATCGCGGATCAACCACTTCGAATTACCTGAGGCAACACATCTATCTCTGATCTGATTGTAAGCAGTATATTTAGGCATGGCTGTCAACTGTAATTGGGCCTCCAATCTGGCTCTTGGTGGTAAGTCAGTGTTTCTGGCAATGTACTTCAAGGCATTTCTAGTGACCTCGTGCTCCTCATACTGCAATCTCTTAAACTGGTCTCTTATGACTCTAGCGTTGACAAAACTGTGTTTGGGAATCTCAAACTTGACAGGGAATCTAAATGGCATAGCGACTAGTTAAGGTAGGATTGCAAGACGAGATTTTTCACCTTGAGTGTTTTGTTCATGTGAGAAAGTATGAAAATTACGACGTTTATCGAATCTTGCGTAAATGTGAGTATACATAATATCTTTCTCCGACGAAGTAAATGAATATCTATCTATATAGGAGTCCGTAAAGCTGAATCAAAGTTAACGAGAATCAGCATATGCATTTATCTGTATTTGGTCCTCTCTTGCTCATGTTGAGATATAAAGATAAAACTTTGGGCTGGGAGGAGATGACCATTCACGTGACCAGACAGATAGTATATTACTAAGATGCTACTGGTTTGCGGTGAAGTATATATGTTTACTGGATTAATTGAAACCATAGGTACTGTTTTGGAGTACAAGGAGCTTGATACATCTGAATCGGGTGGTAATGGAGTCTCGATAACCTTTGGAGACTGTGCTTCGATTTTGGAGGATGTACAATTGGGCGATTCGATCGCTACCAACGGAGTGTGCTTAACCGTGACGGAGTTTGACGATGCCAAGACGCAATACAAGGTGGGTATTGCTCCTGAAACGTTGCGTCGTAGTGATCTTGGTGTACTAAAGGCAGGCTCCAAGGTCAACTTGGAACGGGCTGTGACCAGTGATGTGAGAATGGGGGGGCATGTTGTTCAAGGACATGTGGATACGGTTGCGTACATTACTAATCGTGTTGCCGATGGTAACGCCATTACATTTACGTTCGAGTTGAGAGATAAGGAGTACATGAACTACATTGTTGAGAAGGGATTCATTGCTGTTGACGGAACGTCATTGACAGTGACGGCTGTGGATTATAGTGCTGGAACGTTTTCCATTATGATGGTGAGCTATACGCAGACCAAGGTCGTGTTACCATTGAAGGCATTGAAGGAGACGGTTAATATTGAAGTTGATTTGACAGGAAAGTTGATTGAGAAGCAAATCGAAATCAACTTGGCCAGCCAGATCAATAATGAAGAGAGTGCTTTGGCCAAGTTGATTTCGCTGCTTATTGATAAAAAGTTGGCTGGAAAATAGTGAAAAAATTCGCAGAAATTTAAACGTGCGTAAACTCACAGCAAAATGTAAGCCCTTTGGTCGTTTTTTCCCGCGCACGTCCTCTCAAACCTCACGCTCACAAAAGTCTTGATGGCAAACCCACCAACTCATTACACTTTGATCAACAGAGACATCAAGGCACCATGGATATCATTTTAGGAATCAAAGTACAGGATGCCACGATCATTGCCACGTCCAAGGCTGCTACCAGAGGTATATCTGTGTTGAAGGATTCAGACGACAAAACTCGTCAGTTGAACCTACACAACTTGGTCGCCTACACCGGTGAAGCTGGTGACACCGTCCATTTTGCTGAGTACGTGCAAGCTAACATCCAATTGTATAGCATGCGTGAAAATGACATTGAGTTGTCACCAAAGTCGACAGCCTCGTTTGTCAGAAACGAGTTGGCTAAGTCGCTCAGATCAAGAAAGCCATACCAGGTCAATGTGTTGATAGGCGGGTTTGATACCAAGACGAGCACTCCTTCCTTGAACTGGATAGATTACTTGGGAACACAGGTTGAATTGCCGTACGGAGCACACGGTTACGCAGGATTCTACGCCACGTCCTTATTGGACAAACACTATAGAAAAGACATGAAGTTAGCCGAAGGTTTAGAGTTATTGAAGTTGTGCATAAAGGAATTAGAAACTAGAATGCCGATTGACTTTAAGGGCGTCTATGTGAAAGCAGTTGACCAAGATGGTATTAGAGATATTGTCTTGTAAGAAATAAAAGTTGAAATAATGTGAATTAACCCTTTTCTATATTTGTATTTTTAGACTCTACAGTTACCGATCTCTAAGACCAAGATGTCAGAAGCTCCTACCAGTTTCAATTCATCCATGACATCACCGATCCTCTTTCTTTCTACCATGGACGAAACTGCAACCCAGTCTTCTTCATCTGCCTTGCTCTTCTCCAAAGACGATACCGTGGCTGCTCTTCTGCCAGGCGTGATAGTCAACGCAGTCAGCAAAATCGATCTTGGTGCATTGTAGTTACACAAGACATACCTCTGAGAAGCCAAGATTCCCTCAAATCTCTGACGAATCTTTTCCACCAATTCGGGGAACTTGGGTTTCTTGGAAGAGAACAAGTGGGCACTGGTGGTCAACACGGTATCGATGGCCTTGAGACCCGCAGCCTTCATGGTTTCGCCCGATTCAACCAAATCAACAATGGCATCGGCAACACCCAAGGCACAAGAAGCTTCCACTGAGCCACCAACGTACTTTATTTGTGTGGAAAGAGTTTCGCTACCCTCCAATTGCTTGAAGTAGTCCTGGGACAATTTGGTGAATGAACTGACAATCTTCTTACCCACCAATTGTTTTGGTTCGTTGTAAGGGCCTTCAGCAGGAACTTGGATCTGGAGCTTACATGTGCCGAACTCCAAGTCCAACAAGTCGTCGATAGAGTCAAACAATTGGGCTTCCTTAATCTGGTCCATGCCAGTTATACCCAAGTCACAGTTACCTTCGGCAACAAATACAGGGATATCAGCTGCTGGCAAAAAGATCAATGCCACAGGTAAAGTTGTGGAGAGAGCAATATCTAATCTGCTCGAACGTCTGAACTGGATATCGGCGCCTTTCAACAAATTGCAGCATTTTTCGTGCAAACGACCCTCTGAAAAGGTTAGTATGTGGAATTGGAGCCAGACGTAATTTTGAATGGCAGTTCTTTACGTACTCTTGGGAACTGCAAATAACAACCGATCGGGGAGGTGGTTAACTAATTCCATGGTATACTATGATTGTCTAAGAACAACGTGTAGAGATTGATGTAAAAAAACGTTGGGTTGAATTTTGCACCGAAATGCCGGACATTTCAGTATGAGTCAGGACCGATACTGTATGCGCCGGATGTATCACGTGCGATAAGAGTTGCACTAAAAAAAATAAGAATAACGGTGATAATCAGGAATTGCCCACAAAAGTGGTGCTATTACCCAGTTAATTAATGGTGTTGTTATTGTCTGTTCGTTCATGCATATGCTCTTGTTAGCAAGAAACACATCTCGACTAGTTACCGTAGCACCTTCAGCGGTCCGGTATAGCCTGCCATGTCTATATACAGTAATGCAATTAAATAGATTGTTTTGATACGGTGCGAGGCGACGACTCTTTGGATGTCAGCGTGTCCAATTCATCACCACCATCCTCAATGAGGCTGTTGTCGTCCGAGTCGTCGGCATACCGCAGAAATCCTGTAGTGGGTGGCGTTGATGCCATGCTGGTAGTCGATTCTGGACTCGGTTCGGACCCCGGCTGCAACCCCTGCGCGCGCAGTACTTTTCCACTGCCGTGGCCATACCAGTAGCTATTAAAACTCCAGTTAATGAGGATCTTGTACATGTCCCACGGTGTGAAAGCGGGCCAGAGTTTGTCGATAAATACAACTGAACATGTGGGATCCACACACTGCCATAATAAAAAGTCTGACAACCGGTACGTTCCTGATGTCCGTACCAAGAGATCAAGTGGTGGCAGCTCCGAAGTGTACAAGTGCTGGTCAATGGTAGTTTCGTCAATGATATAGTCGCTGTTATAATTGACACTCTCATCCACTACGCACTTGATCGATCGTGTCATCTCGTCGCGTGATGTGTAGGGGAAGCACACATTGAGGACTGCTCTGGTGTTGTTCTCGGTTATTCGTTCTGTTTCGTCCAAGATTTGACGAACATCGATTGGAAGAAGTGCAAGGTTGCCTAATATCTTGATTTTGATACCGTACTGCTCGCAAAGCTCACCGTGCTGGGAGATCTGTTGCATTTTCAGCTTAGCTAAGTCCATTAACCACTGTACCTCGTAGCTCAGTCGCTTAAAGTTCTCAATCGAAAACGCATATACGGTAGCACATTTCACTCCTGACTCGTACAAGAGCTCCAAGATATTGGCCATACTTTCGAAACCTAAGTTGTGGCCTTCTTTTAATTCTATTTTGTTGTTCTTTGCATATCGGCGGTTGCCGTCCATAATTATGCCGACATGGTTGGGTGTGGGTCCCTGTTTAACTATTCTGCCAAATACCTTCTTTGCGGTGGTAAGTACCTGGCTGTAGCCGGGAAAAGTAGTGAGCCATTCCGACATTTGTGGTGACGACTTACGGGGTTTTTGTCTCAACATCGCAAGTATCGTTGTCATTTTTCGGTTCGCATGCGCACGACTTCCTATCGACATCCATTCCTCCACAGTAATTGGAACAATTTCTAGGGTTACAATAATATCAATAGAACTTTGCCAGCAACAACAACAACAAAGAGTTGTTGCTGGATATTTGTGGTACATAAGAAAATCCAATAATCGGCTCGGGTCGTGGCTTTTTCGGTATAGATCTAGAAACCCAAACCAGAAATAGAAACAAAGGCTGAAAAATAAGCGAACTAAAGCACAAAGGGACATACGATTATTTGGTACTTGAGCCACAGCTACATATGCAACTGTTCTCCCTTTCTTTTTTTTTGTTGCTTGGATCCACAGTTTAGCTGGAAATAATAGGTTGATTCGGGTATTAGCCAGGCACACGCGACAGTCGTGGCGATGTCCCTATCGGCACACCTTACGAAAAAATAATGCTGCAAAAAATAAACACTGTGGCTGCTAAAAAATATGTATGTGAAATATCAGAACAGAGATTGCATCATCTTCTTCACTATATATAATGAGGTCACAGAGAATAGTTGAACGTCTGTAAGCACGATGCCTGTATCCACTGCTAACAAGTACGATCCCTCACAATTTAACACCGAACACAACGCCAAAACGCTGTCAGGTGCCTACACCATCAGCAGAAAGAATAGCGACCACTCAAAGTTCCCTGACTTTTTGCCTACCTGGAACAACAACCAGAAATATCCACCTCTTGCTTTCTTTAAGCATGTTGATAGAGCAACGTTTGCGGATCCGCTACTTTCTCACCTTTTCCCACTGCAAGGGGAAACGACCAAGAACATCACACCAAAATTTGGTACTGAAGTTCACGGTGTCCAGCTCTCACAATTAGATGATAGTGCTAAAGACGAGTTAGCACTTCTTGTGGCACAGCGTGGTGTGGTTGTGTTCCGTAACCAGGATTTTGCTCTGCATGGACCAGAATGTGCTGTGAAATACGGATCATACTTTGGTCCACCACACATTCATCCCACACTGGGGTCTCCCGAGGGATTTCCAGAATTACACGTAACCTTCCGTGGATTGTCGCAAACTGAGTTGGGATCAGCGTTCAGATCCCACACAAATAGCATTTCGTGGCACTCGGATGTTTCATACGAGTTGAATCCCCCCGGAATCACTTTCTTCAGCGTATTGGAAGGCCCAGATGCTGGTGGCGACACCATTTTTGCTGACACCGTTGAAGCATACAAGCGACTCAGTCCTACAATGCAAAAAATGTTAGACGGTTTACATGTCTTGCACACGGCTGAAGATCAAGCCCACCTCAACCAGCTGGCTGGAGGAGTATTGAGAAGAAAGCCGGTCTCAAATATACATCCGATTGTCAGACAACATCCAGTCACCAAGGAGAAGTACTTGTTTCTCAACCGTGAATTTGGCAGGCGAATTGTCGAGTTGAAGGAGGAAGAGTCGGATAGTTTACTTCAGTTCCTCTTTACTCACGTTGAACAAGCACATGATTTACAGTTACGAGCCAGCTGGGAACCCAACACCGTTGTTCTCTGGGACAATAGGCGCACTGTTCATTCCGCTGTAATTGACTGGAATACTCCGGTTTTGAGACACGCGTTCAGAATCCTGCTCCAGGCCGAACGTCCAGTAACAGATTTAAAGTACTTGAACGACGAGACTTATTTAGACCAGGATGCGTCTCAGTACTTGACTTCGTTCAGGTAGACCCTTTTTCTTCTTCTTATGTTAATATTTAGGTTCCCATACGACTCTGGTTATAGTTGATATGAACATGAATTTGGTTTTTTTTTTTGCAACTATTTGCATCCAAACGCGTAAAATTTTTCGGCGATTCTTGATCAATAAAGATGAGTTGGTACCAGAAAAACCATCCTCATATCATTCCCGTGGACCATACACCAACAAAAAAAGACTCCAGCTACGTGCAAGTCCCTTCTTCGCTGCCTATAGCTATTAACTCATCCCCACAAACAAAACCATCATTTATGCCACCAAGTATAATGGATACCGCCAAACAACATGCCTTGGAGGCCAAGCGACAGGCTATCAGACAACATAAAGACTTCGATATGGTCAGAAAACGATTCTACTATCTTGAAGAAAGTGATATCTTTAAAGGGTTTGTCAAGGGTAAGGGAAACCTTAGAGATATCACCCAATGGCTCTCCGACAATTACAACAAGACCGAAATCTTGGCCAAGATAGACGCCAAAAGAGCACAGGAGCATGAAGAAGAAAGAAGACTCAAACAATTAGCATCTGAGGAACGAATGAAGCGTGAATACGAACAACAGTTGAAGAGACAACAAGAGACAGAGCAGCATCACACTGAAGACGAAGATACTTCGCCGATCAAGGTCAGAGGCAAGGCTAGAGTTAAAGAAATAGCATCACCAGTTATAGCCCTGCCTCCTCCAAATACAGTGGCTTCAACAAAGGTCGAAATTAAGAAATCCAAAATGTCGATTCTTGATAAGTATAAGTTCAAACCCAAAGCTCAAATTACGATTGATAGTTTCACGCAACCTAAGCCAGAACCTAAAAGACGTAAACTTGTACGTGGAACAGCCGATGCCCGTCTTCCGTCTATTGATGACCGTATTCCATCTATGGTAGTTTCAGATGACTTGGATGCGTTGGAAGAAAAGATAAAGCAAAGTAAAAAGAGCAGAAAGTATGAAGAAGATGACAATCTTGAAGATGAAATCTTAAGTGATGACATGTCGGAGGAAGATGATGAAGCGAACTTCCACACAGGAATTACGTCAATTGATGCTCAGATATTTGAATTCATCAGCAATGCTTCTGCCCAGGATATGATAGAAATATGCGGTATTTCGCCCGGTGTCGCTGAAGTTGTTATTTCTCAGAGACCTTTCAATACTATTTATGACATTGCTGAGTGTGACTTCATAGACCCGGACTCAGACGTTGATCCTGTTAAAATATCAAAAAAGAAAAAGAAGTTGGGATTAAGAATTATCGAAAGTACTGAATTTAGTTTGAAGGGATATAGAGCAGTTGACTCGTTAATCAAAACTTGCTCAGAATATGGTGATGCCATTTTCAAGCAAATGAAAGAATGGGGTGTTAAAGTCACGGGTGAAGGTGAGTTAGATGTTGTTGACCTTGATCCTGTGAATGATGAAGTCGAGGTGCTTGACTTGGATGACGACGAAGAAGCGGAAGATGTAATCATCACTAATCATAAGAAGAAGGGTTTAAAGTATGTTAAGCACAAACCTTCATTGTTAGCTGAAGATATTACATTGAATAATTACCAGCAGGTCGGTATTAACTGGTTAAACTTGTTGTATCAGAACAAACTTTCGTGTATTTTAGCAGACGAAATGGGTTTGGGGAAAACATGTCAAGTCATTTCATTTATGGCTCACTTGAAACAAAACGATGTCAATAAGGGTGCTCACCTCGTTATCGTTCCTGCGTCTACTATTGAGAACTGGTTGCGAGAATTCCAGAAGTTTTGCCCTGATTTAGTCGTTCAAGCCTATTATGGTTCCGTTAAGGAACGTGAACAACTTCGCTGGGACCTAGCCGATCAGGATTTCGATGTTATGGTTACTACTTATAGCATGGCTGCTGGTTCATCACCGGACTTCAAGTTTTTGAGAAACCAAAACTTTGATATTATTGTTTATGACGAAGGGCATTTTCTAAAGAATTCTGGAACTGAGAGATACAACCGTTTGATGAGATTGAAGGCTAAATTTAGATTGTTATTGACCGGTACTCCACTACAAAATAACTTGAAAGAATTGGTATCGTTATTATCGTTCATGTTACCTAAGTTATTTGTGGATAAGAAAGAAGATTTGCAAGGCTTGTTTAACCAAAAGCTGGGTAGAATATCTACATCTTCGTCATCATCGACTCCAACTAATTATAACCCATTATTATCCTCGCAAGCTATCAATAAGGCTAAAACTATGATGACTCCGTTTGTTTTGAGACGTAAAAAGAGTCAGGTGTTACAACACCTTCCGGCTAAATGTCATGAAATTATCAGATGTGATTTGACTGAGATTCAACGAAAGATTTACCAAGAGAACGTGAACCAGGCCAAAGTCACTAAAGCTGAACGCGACAGAAGAAGATTATTGACTAGAAGGGAAGAGATTGAAGCAGCTAGAAAGAATCCTATCCCTACCTCTTCTAACGTTCTCATGGCCTTGCGTAAGGCCACGTTGCATCCTTTGTTGTTCAGAAATGTGTATACTAACGACAAGATAGAGTTAATGGCAAAGGCCATTAAGAAAGAACCAGAATATGTCACAGCCAACGAAACGTTTATCTACGAAGACATGCAAGTAATGTCTGATTTTGAGTTGAACAATTTATGTGCAAAATTCCCTAAAACACTTTCCAAATACATATTGGATGATAGTGAATTTTCCAATAGTGGTAAGATCACTGTGATGAATGATCTTTTAGATAAGATAGTCAACCAAAAGAAGGAAAAGGTGTTAATCTTTTCGCTTTTTACTCAAGTTTTAGACATTTTAGAGAGATGCTTGACCTTGAAGAAGTATAAATTTGTGAGATTAGATGGAGCTACTTCGGTTGAAATCAGACAGGACATCATTGATGAGTTTTACGAGGACGATACGATTCCCGTATTTTTGTTATCGACAAAAG
The DNA here is from genome assembly GCA_030563165.1 of Teunomyces stri. Classification (NCBI taxonomy): domain Eukaryota; kingdom Fungi; phylum Ascomycota; class Pichiomycetes; order Serinales; family Debaryomycetaceae; genus Teunomyces; species Teunomyces stri. The sequence goes on from JAKUBI010000023.1 coordinate 21,574, forward strand.
CTGGAGGGTTTGGTATCAATTTGATTGCAGCAAATAACGTTATTATCTTTGATCAATCCTTCAATCCACATGACGACAAGCAGGCCGAGGACCGTGCACATAGAGTCGGACAAAAGAAGGAGGTTACAGTTTACAAGATCATTTGTAATGATTCGATTGAGGAGAGCATGTTACAATTGGCTGAAAACAAATTACAACTCGATCAAAGAATTAGTACCGAAGGTGAAGGTAATTCTAAAGTAGAGGAACAAACAGCATCGTTGTTTGAAAGCTTATTGTTTTAATTGTCGATAGAAAAATGCACAGGACAATAATGCAGCTTAATCGCAATATTTTTTTATTTCTCTGAATTCCTCTTTTCTTTTTTGTTGCAGAAAATTGATGATTATGTTGGCGCTTACATAAGATCAAATTTGTTACTAAACAATCCGAGAATTATTGATTAGTAAGAGGTTCAACGATGCATGTATTACATAGAGGCTTAAGCGGCTTTGGTATCCGTCGAGTAGTGCTGAAACCTACACGTCTAGTTGGACTTCAGTTGCGTAACTTGTTTATTCAGACAGCAGAAACACCAAATGAGAATGCATTGAAGTTTTTACCTTCGATGAAGATACTTGGGGAGAACAAAACTAAGGAGTTTCTAAGCGGAAGAGAGGCGGCATGTTCGCCATTGGCGGTGAAACTTTTTAGTGTTGATGGAGTGAAGTCGATCATGTATGGATCTAACTTTATCACAGTTGAAAAGTCGAATTACGAACAGGAGTGGTCCTTGTTAAAGCCTGAAATCTTTAGTATTTTAACCGAGTATTTGACAAACGGTACGCCAATTTTAACGGAGGGACATTCCATCTCTCTGGATATGGAGATTAATGAAGATGACGACGAAGTTGTGTCGATGATTAAGGAATTAATTTTTACCCGGATCAGGCCTGCTATCCAGGACGATGGTGGGGACATCGAATTTGTCAGTTTCAGAGAAGAAGACGGCACAGTATTTTTGAGGTTAATGGGAGCATGCAGATCGTGCGACTCAAGCTCAGTAACGTTAAAGAATGGGATTGAGAGTATGCTCAAGTATTACATCGAAGAGGTTCAAGCCGTTGCACCCGTAGAAGAAGAGGCGGAAGAGGTTGTGGATACTGCTATTTTTGAACGCACTTCCGCCAGTATTACACCTAGATCCAGAGACGATTTGCCACCAAGTTTATAGATCTATATTTTTAGTATTGGGTTGTATTGTGTGGATTTCGCGGAGGATTGCATTGTACATAAGAATTTCACATATAATACGTACATATTACCTTGAAAATCAATTGGTCAGACTGTGGAGTCTGTCTCCTATTGAAACCCTAAGCATACATTGACAATGTTGTCAGGGCTCAAAATCAAGTCACGTCTATCAAAAAAAGAAAAAATATCTCGAACTGTCCCAACAGTTGATTTGATAATTATGAGTGAAAAAGAAATTTTGCCATGAATTTATTTTAGAACGTTTATTAACTACGGAAGCAGACAATCAGAAGAGGGTCGAGGCGAATTCGAAGGTAGTTGTGAGTTAAAACGCTATAAACAAATACGAATAAATCAATCTCCAAACCAGGCATATGTTTCAAGAAGCTATTCTTCGTCGTTAATTGAATCATGTTCCTCACGCTCATAAGTGTAATAATATCCTGGGCTGTAAGGCACGTAACCATAGAATTCCTGGCTATCAACCGATCCGGGACGGCTTCCAGAATACGGAAAGCCTTGCATATACGAATACGGCTGAGCTGTGACAGGTGATACATCTGGTATTAAGTAGGGGTTGTAGTACGGAATTTGCGATTGCATCATTGGCGGGGACATGAATTGCATATATGGATACATTGCTGGAACCACAGGCACCAAAGGAGGTGAAACAATAGGCAATGTGCCCGGTGGTTGCTGTCCAAAATGTGTAGAATTTGTAATTGGAACATTGTAGAAATTACTGGGGCAATTGTTACCGTTTGGAGCCTTGCTATTTGTCTTCTGGATTGCAAACGAAGATTGTATCAAAATTGGATTGGCATGCCCTTCGATATTGATCAACTTGTTGTTGGTAAGAAGAATAGCACGAAGGGACATTTTGAAGTCATTATAAAATACAAACCCAATCTTGCCGGATGAATTCTTAGCCCTAGAAGAATCTATTCCCTTATCAGTGTCATCTCTATAGAATTGCGGCTTGATAATTCGGGCAGACTTAATGATCCCAAATCCTTTCCAGAAATCTTCCCATAATTTATCATCATTGTTGAAAAGGGTCGGAAGATTACTCACATAGATGTTGGTTTCTTGATAATTCACCGTTTCAGAAAAAGCACTAGTTGAAAACAAAGTGCAGGGTGGAGACGTCAATATCTGTTCTGAATCGGAGTCATATGCCAAGTATCTGCAATTGGCATTTTTAAATAAATATGGGTTATGTTTGAATTGCGCAATGGTCATTCTGATTCCAGTCTCCTGTAATTCTTCAGGTTCGTCAGTTGTATTTAATGGTTCTAAGTTAGTTTCGTCCAAGTCACAGAACTGATTCCAAGTCAAATTGTTCAAATAATATAGTAACTTCAAAACTTTCATCAGGGCATAAGCAGTCCTTTTAAATTTGATATAACCGTAATCCACGAATTTTAACTGTGATGCATAAGACAACTGCTCTTCAGTATTAAAAATTGGGAAAAATGTCACGTCAATGGGGTTACCCATTGAAGTAATTTTGGCAACAAATTGATAAAAGAGTTCCAAGGTAACGTCAGGAGGAAAAAATTTCACCAAGTTTTCAATAAAAATGCAATCAAATTCGTTAGCAGTGGAACTGCCTGACAATGGTGTAGATGGCATTTGTGATTTGTAAAGCAATCCACCGGACCCACTATTGCCCCTTTCCCGTCTATGTAAGTACTTGTTCAAATATAGTGGAACGTTTTTGTTTTCATTGAAAGGATTAGGCACAAGCTTATTAAGCTTGGATATGACAATGTCTATATCATGGTAATTTTCAAACTTGGCAATCGCAAAGCAAGATAGCACAGAATTTATCTCGCTATGAAAGATTTTAATTTCACGCAACGACCGAAAATGACTGTAGTCAATAAAAAGTTTAAACAACTTGTTCTCATACGAACCGGCGTCTTGCTTACGAATGATCGTGCATTCCTGAGGTGTATCAAATACCAAAGACTCCGAAAGGTTTTTAACAAATAAAATCCCAGGATGGGACAAGAAATTTGAATAGTCCAAGTGGTGGTCAAGACCCTCGCTGTGAGAATCGTTGTAGTCCTTTATTTTATAAATTAGATCGTCAACAATGTGTTTATTTGAGTCTGTGCATGATATATCCACTGCACCCGAATTGGATTCTGGAGTATCGAATCGCAATGATGTAGCGTCCTGCAAGTCGAATGCTGTCAAGAATTGTGATATTTCCTGGAGGCCCTTTTTTGAGCGGAAGAAGATATGAATGACCAAGGGGAACGAGCAATTGTTAATGCCAGTTTCTGCTTTTGTGAACAAACACGCGTTGATCGAGTTAATTAGGTCTTGTGAGAATTTTTTAGATTCCATGGCTGCTGCCACATCAGCACCAGAAAAAGTAGGAACGAATTCGGAGTCAATTAGCAGAGTAGTTGTTGAGTCAGATCTTGCTAGTGAGATGCTGGTGGTTGAAGTGGTAGTGATTGACGAAGTACTGGTTGAGGATGGGGTAGACAGCCGCAAATAATCCATCTAAAGAAGAGAGTTGCCACCAATGGAGGACACGAAAAAAATGGAACTGAAGAACCGTTAGTTAAGATAAAAGTAATGTTGCAGCTATAAATAGTTGACGCGACCCTGGTTGTTGACTGTATACTGGATCGGAAAGGGAACTGCTAAGAAGAGGTGGCAAACTATTTATAACAGAAAAAAAAGCGTGGTTGTTTTCCGAATTTTGTAAATATAGTCTGGAGGCAAACATGATCACTCAATTTCCTAAAAGGTATTATAGATTAGCGTTAATCGTATCTACCTGTAGAGGTTTGAATACTCGCAAAAAAAGAAAAAGCCTGGCAAACTAGAAAAGACCTGGTGTAAAAAATAATTCTCATAATGTGGAACAATGAAGTGCGTGGTGGTGCATATAGCTTCAACTGCTTCGCCAAAATCAAATCGGTGATCAGGATAAAATCAACTTTTCACCATCAACAAAGACAGCAATGGTACAGAAAATAGAAGAAGTGGTGGTTGATGAAGTGGAATATACTGTGGTGGTCACATACTACAAGGATTCCAAGACTCCGGTAACAATTTACATCAACGAAAAGAATAATATTATCATGGGAGAATATATTTACGTAATCGAGTCTCTTACAACGCAATTGGCCCAAAACGTCCAACTGACCCAGCTATCAACTTTGATACAGCTACTTAACAAGAAACTTAGCCGCCCAGTGTATCTCAACCTAAATGGACAAATGAATGACAGTGGCGTTGTTCCACTCTTCCATTCTATTATTAACATGTGCATGTAATGATAATAATTATACGTTTTTTGATACAGAGGCGTCTGTCCGTAAATGGCCACGTCTCATTTACACTTGATCAAGGTATCTGCGGGTTTTTAGTGGATTGCGCCGTTTGTGTCACGGCGAAACTCACCTCCATTTTTTGTCATCGGTTCTTTAACTCCGCGTCATTTCTTTTTTAGACCCTGACTGCATCAACTGTTTATCGCTTAAAAAATAGCCAAGTGGGCAAGATGGAATATGGCCAAGTATATCTTAAAGCTAGGATATCATAAATGAATTTAACGTGTAAAAAGTCCATACTGGTCTGTAGACCCTATCAAGGTACTGTCAATTGCTTTCAGATTAGATTTGCTATTATACTTTCTTGGCGCAGCAGGACAAACTGAAATGACTCTAGACTACGCAGAGGATTCGGCCGAGCTAGACCATAATCCTAGCAAATTTAAATATTTCAATTAAGGGATAATTAGTTTGGTTATGAGCCTTGTTGTTATTATATAATCGCTTATGTAAATACAGGAAAATACCCTGTACGTTTTGATTTTATGTCGAGGCTATTACCCCTACAAAAAGTTTGCCTCCGTGGTCCAAACGAGAAATTGGTTCAAAAGGAATCTTAGCGAAAATTGTTTTAAGTTCCAATTCTTTGTAAGCATCACTCCTATTCAAGGAACATTTCTCGTATTTGTCTCGTTCTATTAATACATTATTTTTATTATCATTATTTTTGTTATTATTATCGTTATTATTATAAAGGAATTATTTTTATTGATTTAATCGTGGAGTCTTCACCAAAAATGTCTTCGAATTAGGGGAACCTAAGTGCAACCAACCAAATTGTCTCACTTTATTGTTGACTCATCGGCGCTTTTTCATTCCGAGAATTATAATTCAGTAGGTCATTTGAAGTTTTGAATAAACATTTACTCCTGCGCCACTGAAGATCGTAACAAGTATGTATTCGGGGATATTGGAATCGCCGTGAATTATCTCAGAGAAAATTAACCCCGATAATCTCCGTCTATATTTTTACATCTCTCAAAAAAGAAAAATATTTGTTTGTACATCATAAATAAAGTTGAATACGCTTGTGTCAGTAGTTACACTACACTTCAGTTGGACCAAAGAATTCGTACTTGATGTTAGGAATTTTTTCTTCCAATTCACCTCTGACAAATGTCATAAATTCACGTGGACCGAGTAAGTAGACATCCTTTTCAGTGTCAATGAATTTCAAATCGTCTTTGGAAAGCTTTCTCAATTCAACAGTGTCGATCGCACCAGCAGCATTAGTTTCATCAGAGAGGAATTCCTTGATGGCCAAGGTGGTTGGATACTTCTGCTTGAGTTGCTTCAAGTACAGTTCGAAAGGTCTCGAACTGAAGTTCTTGTTACAGTTCAAAAGAGTAACCTTACGACCATCTTGCAATGATTGTTCCAAGATAGAAATGATTGGAGTGATACCAATGCCACCAACAACCAAAACAACATCCTTAGGAGATTCTTCGTAAACGAATTGACCAGCAGGAGGAGCAACCTTAAGCTCGTCGCCAACCTTCAAAACTTCGTGGACGAAACCAGAGATCTTACCGTCTTCAACCTTTCTGACGGAGATACGGTATTCATTTTCAGTTGGGAATTCAGAAAGAGAATATTCTCTTGACTTTTCTTCGGTAGAACCTGGCAAGACCCATCTGATACAGATGTATTGACCTCTCTTTGGGATACCGATCTTTTCGTTATAGTTAGAAGGCTTCAAGTAAACCGACTTAACATCTTCACATTCATCAACAAGCTTGGTGACAGTGAACTTACGGAATCCGGCCCAAGGTTGTTTTTGGTATTGTGCGAACTCAGCGTCGATCAAGAGTTGAGCCAAGTTACCATAAGCAGCACTCCATGCAGCCAAGAACTCAGCGTTGGCTGTTTCTTCACCTAAAAGCTGAACCATGGTCTTCAACAACGATTCACCAACAATAGGGTAGTGTTCAGCTTCAACCTGCAAACCAACGTGCTTTTCGACGATCTGACCAACAAAAGCAGTCAATGGGGTCAAGTCATCGATGTTCTTGGCGTAGTTCAACAAGGCAAAGGCAAGAATTTTTGGTTGTCTCAACAACTTTTGATCAGACTCATTGAAGAAAGGTCTAACAACGGGGAAGTTGTTAAACATGTTCTGGTAGAAAGTTTTTGTCAAGAGTTCACCACTTTGTTCCAAAACAGGGACTGAAGCACGGACAATAGCCTTTTGGGCTTCAGTAAGTTCTTGGATCTTGTAAATTTGTTTGGCAGTGCTCATTTTTCTAATAATGGGTTTGGATGAGGTGAGTCTTCTGATGAAATTCATCTTATAAGATTACCACATTGGATCTCGGTGCTTTTATAATTCATTTCACAAGAATTCGTAATATTTTGGTGTGACACTAGTCGTTCAGAAAAATATGCTGCTTTCCAAGTCTCCTGATCTTTGCAGGTTTCCGTGGAAATATGAGAAACGGTTAAGAGTATTTTGTTTTTTGAGTGAACTTTTTGCAACATGTCCAACTTTAAAAAAATTTTTTATCTGGCACATTATGGCGTTGTGTTGCACTTATGAGTATATGGCTTGTATTCAAAAGTCTACTTGAAAATGGTTTCTTTTCTTAGGTTATGAAAACCACAGGGTGTTGTCTGGATTCTTCTTTTAGTAAATTGAGGTACTGAAAAAATATTGTACACAGAACATGGTAACCGTTTCGGCCCGTCTCATTTCAAAATAATAATAATAATTGCTCGAGCCACTTACGATTTCCACCAATAAGGTATATCAGATTTGAGCTTGTTCCTTAGTGGGTATCCTGTATATAATAGAGTGTGATGGGTTTTGGTGTGTGTTACTAATTATTAGCCCTAAGGGATAATACCACGCGATATCCAGAATGAACTCCCGCTTAAAAATCCTCGATTCTTAGAACAATCTTACCGTCCCTTTCTTTTAGTGACCTTATGCGATTCTTAAAATCATTCCTCCAGTCGATTACATCATCAATACGAAACTTTAAGTAGCCCTCTAAAACCTGTTGCAACCCTTCAAGAACAGCATCTTGGCTGATCTTCAAATCAGTTTCGTCATGGTAATTGTAGTTTGTCATGGTGTTCAAAAAATTCGATGTCCACCCTCCTGTCCATGGATTGACGGTTTCGTTGTGGGGAATTAATTCATCGATGGTATATGTAGGAACCCGCACCAGAAAACTACATGCCGAGACAAATGTTGAACCATCCTTTTTAGGTTTGAGAAGTTTCATCAAAAGTGGTTCCTTGGTGTTACCATTGAATAATTTGTACAATGGTGCATTGGTATGGGTATGAATTGGAAGCTTCAACTCGTCTAGTTTCTTGAACTGGATCGATGTGGTCTGTAAGTACCTCTTGCTGCCAACAATATCAACTATCATATCCAACTTGTACTGGTGAATATTCTGCTGATCAATTAAGGCGTCACTGTCGTAGTATTGAGTGGTAAAAAGCGCCTCGATGATTTGAGCTGCCAAGTAATCCGGTTTCTTCCAATTAATCGGAACCTTTTCTCTAGGCAACACGATGTCCTCGTTCACCAGGTTAAAGGTGACCAAGCTGATCTTCTTAATAACAGATGGGTCATAGTACTTACCCTTACTGAACATACTGACGAATTTATTCATGTATGTCTCACTCTCTTCACGTATTAAAAGAACGATATTAAGCTTGGAAAATGAGTATAGGTTCGAGTTCAAGAGCTGGACAAGGGTGAGACCCAAGTTGGTATCGGCACCATTGATAAGGATATTAACAGTCGGACCCTGCTTCAAATGCGAAAGGATCCTTTTGGCATGACAATAAAGAAGTGGAAACGTTGTCAACTTGGCCAATGGCGAAAGATCGCGCTCAACGGGGTAAGCACTATTCTTTTTGGCTCTAATTGACTGTTTCTTGGCGGGTGTCGGCTTGTCTGCAATCGTTACTTCTACCTGTTCTGTAGATACTTGCTCGGTATCGTTTGTTTGTGGCTCGTGTTCTTGTTCCTGGTCAATCGGTTGTGATTCTGGTTCAAATGGAATCTCATCATCTGAATCAATACCAAAGTCTTTGTTATCGTCAGCGTTGCTGTAAAACGAAAGCTCAACTTCCGATCCATCCAAAGTATCTAGAGTAGCCTGGTCGACTTTAACGAGAATATCTGAGCCAGGGATGATCACCAAACTGGTTGATAACGCGCCCTTTCGTCTTGATGGGTCGATGAGACCAAATACGAAATTGCCGGGAGCAAAGTCGTGGACCGATGAGCCGATTTCGGCTACAACTCCGGCAAACTCGTAGCCAAGACCAACCTTGACATTGCTGACATTGAGGAGATACTTGTTGATCTTTGCAAGGTCATAGGAATTGAGGGAGGCATATTTGATGTCTACCAATACGTGGGTCGAGGCAATGGGTCTTTCGATGGACGGGTAGTGGAAATTGAGTTCGGTTTCCTTATTCTGAACAGAAATATCCTTAATGGCAAGGAGTTTCAAGTCACCGAGGGGCGGTGCCGATGACGATTCTCTATGAGATCTTGGTTTCTTGACAAACAGAGGCAATGGCTGAGGCCCTGGGGTCTTTGGTTGGAGGTACGCCAACTCAGGCGGAATCTTGTGAAAAGGGTTTGCCTGGAGCTCTTCCTCTTCTTTCTTACGGAGCTGCTGGTGGTGTTGCCGTAAATCTTCTGCGGGTGGAGGAGCAAACCCCACTGATTTCTTGGGCTGTTCGGGACTGACGGACATCTCTGGCAAAACTATGCTGGGTTATTCCTAAAAATTTAATGTGCGACCCTGCGTTCATTTATGTAACCGCGAATGGATGCGTCGGTTTTCCCCTGACTATTAACTCTCTGGATCCCTCGTTTATTTGGTCACACACCGGATCCCTCACCGTAGACCAAAGTAAACACTATTTATAATATTTTTTTTCTAAAATCTTTTTGCTACTATGGAGGGTTTTTGTAGATTTGCATTGGTGCCTCTTTTTTTTAATTTAAGAGGGAACTTTATTTATCTACTCCAATTACTTTAATGTGGGTGGCCACAGCGATATGTTATGCCGTTTCCTTGGTGGTGTCGTTCTTTGGGATACGATTCCATGTCAATCTCTACCGATATCCATGGTACTTCCTGGTTCCTGTCACGCTCGCTGTCTTTATTCCCGTCTCGATTGTGTTCCTTTTGCCAATCGACTACGTGTCCCACAGCACGTCTCTGGCAGTCACCTGGTTCGATCTTCCCGATAACGCCATCTTGTACTTGTGGAAGTCCAACTACTGGACAACATTCTTGTTGACGTGGCTCCTCTTGCCGCTTCTCCAGGAATATTACCGCTCGGGCCACCATAACCCTTGGAACAAGTTTAGAGACGCAGTCAAACGCAACATCCGCTTCCAACTCATTGTACTTGGTGTTTCGATCATTGGCATCATCTATCTCATGTTGGAAGTCGGCTTGACCATGGGCCACTTGAAGTTGATGATCATCGCGATGTCCCACATCTATTCATTGATCTTGGCCCTTTGGTTGATGGCACATGGCCTCGTGGCAATTCCCCGTCTCAAATGGATTCAGGGCAACTTGATCCAAAACTTGAACCACTACTACTTGAAAGTACCAAAATTGGTCGATAACTTGGAAGATACCAAGATTACCGTCAAAGACGAAGTGTTGCAAGTCCTTGCGTTGCAAAAGAGCTACACCACAGGCTCACAGGAAGACTTTAGGTTCAGGGACTGGATTCTTGAACTCTACGCCCGTGTCCCTGGCGACTTGAAGGAATCAATGGAAAGACAATACTTACAAGACCCAGCCAACTCCATATCGCGTGACCAGGTCACGGAGCTGTTTATGACCAAGCTAAGTACATCGTTCAACCAGAACCTCAATAAACTTACGGCATACGAGTCGGAGTTTGATAATATGCTCCTTCAGATCTCCAAATTAGAAGACATTTTGCATGCCAAATCAAACCCCAACATCGAAGAACGCAACCAATTGAAATTCAGGCTTCAAAACTACCGCTACATTTTGTCTCCACGCCTCAATTTCTACTATTTCTACTACGTACGCCCCATTGCCAGCCGTGTGGCCTCCGTGATTCTCTTTTTGGCATCATTTGCGATCATTGAGTCAGAATTCTTTCATCTGACTAAACTTTCGTTGGTCAATTCCTTGATATTTTCAACGGGGATCACTAATGATGGGTTCTTGCAGTTGGTGGTGTCGAGTTTGGTGTTTTCGTATATGTTATACGCCGCGTTGAATGCGTTGACGCAGTTGAAGGTGTTTAATATGTATCATTTGGTTTCACGTAACTCTGACCCGGTGTCAACCTGTTTCTATGCCATGTACATTGCTCGGTTGACGATCCCGTTGCTGTACAACTTTATCACGTTGTTCATCTCACGCGAGTCGATCTTTGAAGATTGGTTTGGAAAATCGATCCATTTGACCGGGTTGTTTAACTTGTTGAATAACTGGATTCCCCGGTTTGTCCTTATTCCCGTGGTGCTAACTACATTCAATGTCTACGATAAGTTGAAGAAACGGCTTGGGCTCGGTGATTTTCATGATTCATGGACTGTTTTCGACGATGATTCTGATGAAGAGCAGCAGCTACAGCTGCTGCCATCGGGAGAAGGCGATCGTTTGAATAACCGGCGCAAGGAAGTACTTATTGTCGAGGCAAAACGGATAGTTGAGCGAGAGATGGCAAGACGACTCCATCCTTTGGGCGGCGGCGATAACTTGCGTCCATTCAACTTAGCATCGGCTGCCAACGCTAACTATGAACAAAACCGTCAAACTTTCCACGACTCGTTGGCTCAACGGATCGATGTTGCAACTGACACTGTGCCCGAGATTCTGCGGACATTGAATTCCGCCGGTCCTCCCGCGAGTCTCTGGAGTCAAATTGGCAGTGCGATCTCGGGGATTAGGGAAAGTGTTTTAGGACGCGAAACGTACCGTGACAATGAGGCTATCGACGAGTTCAACTACGACGACGATGCTAACGAGCACCTTGTTTTATAGAAAGTAGTAATTGCCCTATAAGTAATAAATAAAATTTAAAAAAAAAATTATAAAGAGAGAAATGTTAAGCTACCCCAACTTTCCGCGACCATCTTTCTTTCATCAAACACGATGTACAACGCACGCCAATTGCCGTGGCAGAAGCTGTGGTGGCAAATGAATAGGAACAGGCGGTTTGTGCTGGACACTATTACCTTCACACCGGTGGATCGAGCGTCGGGCAACATCGGTAAGTTTCGTGTGCCGCTTCTCAAGGCTCCCAGTCACTTTGGCCACTACTCGTCGCGTGTCAACCGGTTGTACAACGAGGATCGATACAGTGCCCAGGTATTGCTGTTGGGAGATCGTACTGTGTTCAATTTCAGTGTGTTTGACGGCCATGGCGGCGATAAATGCTCGACGTATCTCAGCAGCCAATTAGCCCAGCACCTCGAGGAGGCAGATGCATTGGTGCTAGACAGCACTGTTCGTTCCGAGTTGGCAAAACGGTACTGGAAGAACATTGGGGGATACTGGAAACGGTGGTACAAGCACGCTGAAGAGACGTTTGACGGATACTCTCTGAGTCGCCAGATCCAATTGGCTCGTGTTGCCGTGCCGCCCGACGACTACTACATGCGTATACCCCTTCTGTTCTTGGAGACCGACTACCTGTTTTTTGAGCAGGACGATAACCTGTCTGGATCAACGTGTTCATCGGTGTTGTTGGAGACCATCAGTACCGGCGACCCGGCACCGGCAGAACTGTACTATTTTCAACGCAACACCGTCTCAAAGTTAACTGTGGCACAGGTTGGTGACACCAAAGTCATATTGGTTGACCGTACGGGGCAGGCCCATGCGTTGACCGAGGCACATCATCCGCTGAATCCCGTAGAGGCATCGCGGCTCCGGCGATTTGCGGCGAATTTCTTCATGACCGATTCGTTTGGTGAAGAACGGTTCATTTCGTTGGCCAATACTCGTGCGTTTGGCGATATCAATTTCAAGCAGGTGGGTGTTTCGGCCGAGCCAGACGTGTTTCAACGTATAATTGGCGATGCCGCGTTGATCCAGCAGCAGCTCACTCCACAAGAGATCAAAGAATGGACTGTGGGTGGCATGGGTGGTGATGAGTGTTTCTTGGTGCTTTGTACCGATGGTGTGACCGATGTGCTCACCGACCAAGAGATTGCCGATATTGTCATGGTCCATTTCAACGGAGTCGGCCACCCCAAGGCCACTCCCCAGGCTTGTGCGCGCGAAATCGTCAAGTTCGTTGAGTATGTGGGAGGTGATGACAATGCCACTGCGTTGGTGGTGCGACTCAACGGCTGGGGAAACTGGCCTGTGAATGACCGTACAGGTTCCTTGAGACAGGCCCGGATGGACGACTTTAATCCTCGGTCGGGCGACCGTGGCTAGCTTCCATGGTACGGCCTACAACAATACAAATGGGTCGAGTTCTTGTGAATAAAAGTATCACATTACGTAAAAATATATCTATATACAAGCTAGTTCTTGGAGTACTTATACAAAAATCTCTTTCTGGTGGCCGCGTACTCTCCCAACTTCGAGCCAACCATATCGTCAGTGATCTCGACTTCGACATACTCCTTGCCGTTATGGATCTGGAACTGTAATCCGACAAACTGCGGCAATATCGTACAACTTCTTGCGTTGGTCCGGATGGGTGTACCGTTCTTAATAGCTTCTGCTATCGGCAACGGCACAACATGGGGTCCCTTCCAGGCCGATCTCTTCAATAAGACAGCAGCAGCCCTCATTTCTGAATGGTGAATCGTCGTTAGCTTAACGTTGGTTTTGTTCAATTTTTCACTGGGTGCGCGCACGAGGTGCTGCACACAAATTCAGCCATCTCATTTCTCTCCATGAGATGAGTCGTAACGTTACTGATGTTCGCTGCCCGTTTTGATCCAGCAGCCGCTCCGGTGCTGTCAAAGCTCGTGAGTCTTAAGAGAAGACGTGCTGAAAGTGAAAATGAAAGTGAGAATGAGAATGAAAGTGGAAGTGAAAATGAAAGCTCAAGTGAAAGTGAAAGCTCAAGTGACAGTGAAAGCTCAAGTGACAATAGTGATGTTGAGATGGAAGACAGAGAAAGTAACTTGAATCAAAGTGAAGAGAGTTACAGTAATAATAAACAAAATAATCAACAAGATCCAGATGAACCAATGGACGATGATCCAAACTACATAGCCAAGCATTCAGCCATATTCCAGAAATTCAAGAAGTCAACGGCAGAACCACAGATTGAGTCGAGCGACAGCGAGAGTGAAGAAGAACATATTGATACTCATGACTTGGCACCAATGCCTCAGCCAGAGTTGCCTCGAGACAAACGTTTGGTTGCCAGTTCGGCCCATTTGAATAACTTGGACTGGCTTACCACTCCCATCTATACTTCACCACAAGACTCCAAGCCATTTTCTGAATTTCAACTTTCGCCATTCATGCTCAGTAACCTTGAAAAGAACGGGTTTTCTCATGCTTTTTCAGTCCAAATTGCTGTTATGGACCTTTTGCTCAAGGACCTCTCCATCAATAAGCTTCTGCCTGATCCCCAGGGAGATTTGTTGGTTAATGCATCTACTGGTTCGGGTAAAACTTTGGCCTATCTGATCCCAATCATTGAAAGCTTACACACCCGCATAGTGCCCCGTGTACGAGCCATTGTGCTTGTCCCAACCAAGCCCTTGACAGGTCAAGTTAAAGCCACACTACTCCAGTTATCTCTGGGTACCAACTTGCTGGTGGTTAATTTGAAGAATGATATTTCTATTCGTGAAGAAGGCGAGCGTATCAGAAAAAACGAACCCGATATCATTGTCACCACTCCGGGGAGATTGGTCGACCATCTCAACAATGGGTCACTTAATCTCGGATCATTGCAGTTTTTGATAATTGACGAAGCCGATCGGTTGTTGAACCAATCTTTCCAGAACTGGTGCCGTGTCGTAATCAGTCATCTCGACCGTAATATTAATATTGCCGGACAATGGCGCTTGCCCGTTAAGAAATTGGTATTCTCGGCCACATTGACAACAGATGCCGGGAAGTTATCGGCTTTGAATTTTGAACAGCCGCGTCTTGTTGTTGTCAACGACCAGAAACAGTTGGTTAACGAAATGTTCACATTGCCTTCTACATTATCGGAATACAAGTTGCAGTTTGGTACATCAAAATCTTCATTGAAGCCGCTTATTTTGGCAAAATTCTTGTTATCACAGGAGAAATTGGCTAACGTGTTGGTGTTTGCAAAGTCGAACGAGGCATCATTAAGATTGGCCAAATTGTTGGAGCTCTTGTTTCGACAGCTTTCCCTGGTTCCTATGAACATTGCATACATCAATCTGACAAATAACAAGACTGCAGTCCGGACCAAGATTTTGAAGGAGTTCAGCACGCAACGAGTCAATATCTTGGTGGCCACCGACTTGATTGCGCGTGGTATCGATATTGCTTCGATCACCGATGTCATCAATTACGACTTGCCCAACTCTTCACGTGAATATGTCCATCGTGTGGGACGTACGGCACGGGCAAACCAATCTGGTGCTGCTTATAACTTGTGTTTTGGTAAAGGTGAAGTAAGCTGGTTTAACAGAATCGTCCGTGGTGTTGGTCGGGGAGTAAATGTTGTACAGAATGTGGAAATTGACTCTAACGAATTAGTCACTGATGATGATGAAGCAATATATAGAGACTGTTTGGAGCATTTGCGGACACAAGTGTTTCAGAAGGAATGAATAATTTCGCAGCCAAAAAAAAGTAAGTTATTTGTAAAGAAGTAACCAAATTTGGAGATCTTTTGATAATTATAGTAATTTTTCGCAATCCAAGAAAATTTAAAAATTGATGTCTAGAGCATTTCATACTGATGGCTGATTCTCTTGAATCCTTAGGCGTCAAGCTCGTGGACCAGGACCAATTAGAAACTTCTATCACCAAGAAAGCAAACGAAGCTTTGATTAGCAAGGATGCTGAACTTGACGAGAAACGCTTGGAAAAAGCTATAAAGGATCTCTCAAACACAACATCACGCATCACTATCCTCCAAGATAAGCTCAATAACCCACGAACCAAGTTGAGTGCACGCAAACAATTAAGGGAAGAAATCAAATGGTTTGAGGCAAATGAACTAGTGCCACGCCAACAGGATGTGGAAGATATACGAGCTCGTCTCGACGAGAGCAAGAGCCAGCTTCGGAAGGCAAAAGAACTTCAGGAACAGCCAGAGACTGGACATAATGAGATGCTTCCTGGCGAAACCGAAAGAGAATTCTTAATAAGAACAGGGAAAATTACGGCCTTTGGAAACCAGAATACTTTCCATCAGGATTCGCCGGCGGAAAGTGGAATAAGTCATGTATTTTTAAGAGCTCCTGGCTTTGAAGACGATAACGAAGTTGGTGATGATGATGATAATGACGATATAAATGATAATGATTATGATGAACCTCCTGTAAAAAAACGCCGGACAACTAAGGATACAGATTTCGTTGTTTCAGACGAAGATGAAATAGACGAATATGAAGAAGAAGATGAAGAAGAGGATGAAGATGACGACAAAGGATCATCCACAAAATCTTACCAACCGCAACGAAATGTTGACGATGGAGACGAGTTGTTTTATCAGACAAGATTGAAGGACTGGGTCGGTAGACGTTCTGCTCTTCGAAGGAGTGGCGACAGTTCCGATTCTGAACCAGAATGGTTCAAACCACACCCCAAAACTGCAGATGCTGTGTTAAATGATCAGTTTAGATTGCCTGGCGATATCTATCCAGCCTTGTTCGATTATCAAAAAACATGCGTACAATGGTTGTGGGAATTATACTCACAAAAATCAGGTGGCATCATTGGTGATGAAATGGGTCTAGGAAAGACAATTCAAATTATCTCTTTTCTTGCTGGTCTTCATTACTCCGGATTATTGGATAAACCAGTATTGGTGGTAGTTCCTGCCACGGTATTGAACCAATGGGTCAATGAGTTTCATCGCTGGTGGCCTCCGTTACGCTGTATAATTTTACACAGCATTGGTTCTGGGATGGGGAAAGCTAATATTTCAGAAGAAAAATTAGAAGAGTTCTTGGAAAATCACGATCCTACCGCTTCAAAGGCATCGTTGGGCGGAATATCAAGTCAAATAAATGCGAAGGAAATTGTGGATCGTGTCATGGAAAAGGGGCATGTTCTTGTAACCACATATGTTGGGTTGAGAATCTATTCTAAGCACATTCTTCCACGCCAATGGGGCTATGTGGTGTTGGATGAAGGGCACAAAATTAGAAACCCCGATCTGGATATCTCGTTAACTTGTAAACAGATCAAAACCTATAACAGGATAATTTTATCAGGTACACCAATCCAAAATAACTTGATAGAACTTTGGTCGTTGTTTGACTTTGTGTTTCCTGGTAGACTAGGCACACTCCCCGTGTTTCAACTGCAGTTTTCTATCCCAATCAATATGGGAGGGTATGCCAATGCCTCAAATGTTCAGGTACAGACAGGATATAAATGTGCCGTGGTATTACGTGACCTCATTTCTCCATACTTATTGAGAAGGTTGAAAAGTGATGTTGCTAAGGATTTACCAAAAAAGAGTGAAATGGTGCTCTTTGTTAAGCTTACGAAAGTTCAACAACAACTTTACGAAAAATTTTTAAACAGCGAAGATTTTGATTCCATTTTAAGGGGAAGAAGAAACGTTTTGATGGGAGTAGACATCTTGCGAAAGATTTGTAACCATCCTGATTTAGTTCAAAGAGATGCGTTGATGAATTCAAAGAATTATGATTATGGTAATCCAACAAAGTCTGGGAAAATGCAAGTCTTGAAAAACTTGTTGCAGTTATGGCAACTGCAAAAGCACAAGACTTTACTCTTTTGTCAAACAAGACAGATGTTGGATATATTGGAAAAGTTTGTTACCAACCTTAAGGTTATTGAACCTCAGGAAGACGACCCTGAATATTTCACATATTTGCGAATGGATGGTTCGACACCAATTGCAAGGAGACAGGCATTGGTTGATCAATTTAACGATAATCCTAAATTAAATGTCTTCTTATTGACTACCAAAGTTGGTGGTCTTGGGGTGAATTTAACTGGTGCAGATCGAGTAATTATTTATGATCCAGATTGGAACCCTTCGACTGACATGCAAGCAAGAGAACGTGCATGGCGTTTGGGCCAAAAGAAGGATATAACCATATATCGTTTGATGACTACAGGTTCCATCGAAGAAAAGATATATCATAGACAAATATTCAAAACCTTTTTAACTAACAAGATTCTAAAGGATCCCAAGCAAAGAAGATTGTTCAAGGTGAATGATTTACATGATTTATTTACTTTGGGTGACCAAAATGAAGTAGGAACTGAAACGGGTGATATGTTTAGTGGTTCCGAGAAAACATTCACAGAAGGAAAGGAACGGAAAACCTCTACATTATACAAAAGGAAGCATGATAATGACGACGATTTGTATCAGGTGGCACGTATAATGGGTGTTTCGAAATTGGATAAATTTGAAGGAGATAAAGACGACAATATAACTGATTCAAATGATGATAATCGTATTTTGGATGGTATTTTTGCCAATAGCGGGGTTCACAGTACGTTGCAACACGATGACATTATAGACTCAGAGAACCAAGAGATATCATTAGTGGAAAAAGAGGCGAATAAGGTTGCTAACGAGGCAGCACAGGCGCTAAAGCGTTCAAGGATGCTTTCTCGACGCAAGGAGATCGGCACGCCTACGTGGACTGGAAAGTTTGGCCTTGCTGGTAAGTTTGGGCCCAAGAAATCTGGCAGAACCACCGGTGTATCGACCATGTCGTCGACATCAATTTTGAAAGAATTGAGGCAAAAGAAAACAGTAAAGCAAACAGTATTTGATAAAAGAAGTGACAAAGATACTACTGGACTTGACAAGGAAGTGACTCTCAAGAAGTTGGTTGAGTACCTCGAGTCGCAGCCTGAGAAGTTTAGTACCTCAAACAAAATCTTGCAACATTGTGGCATATCAATCAAAAAGGAGAGTGATATGGTATTGATGAGATCGATGTTACGAGAGATATGTGTATGGGAGAAGAATAGAAAGGGCTGGCAATTGAAGAAAGATTTTGCAGCCGAATAAATAACCTATAGGTGGCAAACTTGACAAAAAAAATGTGCGTGGAACGCCTTAAACATGTAGTCTCGGATGCGGAACGAATCGTACCGGTGAAGTTAAATTTTAAACCTATTTATAATGAAGCATCGTTTATTTTTTTGATGTTCAGCATCAGATGACGAGAGGTTTAATATGGCGTAGGTTTAATTCCTCCCTCACCCACGTTGTACAACGATGCCCACCACCTGAATATGACACAGGATGCACTTTTTGCCAGATACCTACCTTTCCTCCAACACATAAAATTGATTATACCAGAAATTTAAATGGGACGAAAAGTGATCCATGGAAACATTTATTGGTATTGAGTCATGGAATTATTGATTTTAATACAATGCTGTCAAAAATTGAGTTGATTCCAGGCTCTTTAGCCTCTGAGTTGAACCATTTGAAAGCGAACAATATGAGTCCAATGCATCCCGTATTAGTATCAAATATATTGATGCAGAATCAACGATTGCTTCTTGAGAAGTATGCTGTGAAAAAGGATGAACAATTAGTGTTCTTGTACCCGGAGAGAAAGGCAATCAAATTTGATATGGCTGATACGAAGAAATTCATCCGTAAGTTTTTGGTGCCACAGGATTATACTCCACAAGCGGTGTATAATCCTTTCAAGACAAACCAGCCAGTAGCTCAAACCAATGCAGCTCCCATTGAGGATCAAGAATTCAACTATAGTGAATACAATATCCCAACAGATTTAATATTGATTTGTGGACACACTCAACGAGATATCAGATGTGGTAAAATTGCACCATTATTGGAACGCGAGTTTATTAAGGTGCTAGAAAAGGAAGGACTTGATAAAAAAGTGGAAGTAGGGTTGATCTCACATATTGGAGGGCATGCATATGCTGGAAATGTCATTTTTCTCCCATCAAACAGTCAAAACTCTGTCTGGTACGGCCGTGTATTTCCTGAATTGATTCAGGGGATTGTCAAGGAGACTATTCTCGGTGGAAATGTGATTAAGGATTTATATCGTGGGAATATTTGATTTAATCAAGACCCATTAGATATCAGATACAGTTCATTAGGCAAAAAAGTTAAAATATCTTACTTTATTATTAATTTTGAAATAATGCATCATTTACTAACTTTGTTTCATAAGCACTCCTTCTAATTTCGAAAATAGACTAAGATTTAAAGCCTCAAGAAACTGAAATCTCGCTACCACCCAAAAATTAAGTATGAGTTAACGAAAACACTAAAAAAAATCCTGCCAAGACAATAATGAAACTCTAACTATGTAAGGGTTAAGATTATTTATTGCAGAACATATTACAGGTAGCTACTTCATTATTAGCGCAAATGGTTTAGTGGTAAAATCCAACGTTGCCATCGTTGGGCCCCCGGTTCGATTCCGGGTTTGCGCACTATGATTTTCTTAATTTTTTAGTGTTGAGGTTTGAGGTACATTATTTTGGAAAAAATTTTTATCAAGTCCCCTCAAAAAAAGCTTCTTACCGTTGGGTCATGCATTCCTTCATAGCCTTGACCAGTTGTCAATTGGAAGAGAAACTAGATTTGAACAAGTAAGACAGAAAATATCTTCTACAAGCAGTTAAAATACGACGTTTAGAACTAAGAAGAGAGGGTGAAGTTGTCTTGCGTCGCGTCAGTTAGCATTAGTATATGCAAAGGCATGGAAGGTTAGGATCCGGACGTATCCCTGCCGCAGAAATGTAACCAGATTGGCGATTCATTAAGATGGGTGAGTTTCATCCTGTTACACAAGCGAACAAAATAATACATGGGATTCTGCAGCGCTACAAACATCGCCAACCAAATCGTATTCAAGTCGACATGGATTTTCTACGCATAGTTTATTTCAATTCTAAAAATATTTAGACAGCCATAGGCTTCTTTCTCCAGAACGCCTCAAACTTCATTATAATCAATAGATCAAAAATAATGAATGAAAGGGTGTAACAGAAACTAAATGCAGTATGAAATCCCCCTTTCAATTGAAGTTTCTTACAATTAAGCATATCTGAAATGTATCAGAAACGCTTCAAATTTATCGTTGAAACGCCTCAAAAGAATGGTTACTGATAGACTTTTATTTAATTGCCCTACGTATGCTTGGTTCAATGCATAGAGGCGCCATGAAAAATTACTCCAAAAAAAGAATCGGCGACTCATATGCATTCAACCGACGAATCTAGAAGACGATGGGAAGCGAGAAGATTTCGAAGAATTTTCAAGGATTCCTAGATTTTCCGCTTGAAATTGAGGTATTGAGCGTAAGATGTAGTGGTGTGGTGTAAAAAATCACGTAACAATATGTCGTACGTGATGTTTGGTCTAGGCCATTTATCAATAGGTGCATTTTACATTGTCTGAATCGTTTTCAGACATATCAAAATATCGTACGTTGACAACTGTTTCAAGACTTGAAAACCGCCATAGAAACAAACCTGAATCGAGTCCTTTGGAAGATCTCACAGAAATTTTGAAATTGGTGCCGTATCCAATGAAATTCCTAGTTTAGAAGCGGGGCACGTGAAGGGGGCAAGTAAATCAAAACATATAAAGTCGCAAAGTATATGCATGCATTCCAATTAGAACAAAAAAATACGCACCATCAATGCAATAGTCTCAATTAGGAAGCAGAAGCAAGAGTAACCGGCAAAGATGTGCAACTAATGGAAAACTTAATGTTTGATAATGAAGAAGCTAAGTCAACTTAGAGAAGCGAGGGTTTATTAAAAAAGTTAAAAATTCAAATATCCGGTGTATGCAATATGAATCTTTCTCCACGTAATAAGTAAATGCATTGATTTCTTTTTCATAATATTATTTAACCGATCGTAGCAACCAAGGGAAAAAAAAAACCAACATGACGGTCAAAATATTGTATCTACGAGTTCTAATACTCTTACTATAATTGGACTTTGAAACATCTTGGCGACGAACGCCGAATCGAATCACTATAGAAGAAGGGAAGACAAAGTAACGAGGCTTGTGTCAGATATGTACAATATGACCTAAAACACGGGATCCTCCCAAGACGTGAGCCAAAAATTTTTAATAAAAAATAATTGAAATCCAAAACTAGCAGGACAAGCTAATGAGTAGGTGAAATTGTGCATATGTTCTAGCCTATAGGCGTTTCAAGACTCGCGACTAAATAATGGGATGGCCGGTTTTATACATCTTAATCTTTCAATGCAGTAAGGTACGAGTTTGTTCGCCTGGAAACCATGAACCATCATTAGCTGACGCTGACCAGTTATACCTTTATTTCCCGATCTACTCATCTCAAAGGTTTGCAGATGCCCTTTAATTAAGGTTTGTCTATATACGGCTTAGTAGTATGCCCTAAAGAGTACCAGCTATTATGTAGAATTCTTCACTGGCGTATAGTTGACTATGAAAGAGATAGAATTTTGAGCCTCACCTGTCATCTGTATCTCCTCTCCTGAAACTGATGTCAGGCATACTGTAGTCGGTTGCCCCTTACCGGGCGACTGAATTTGGCAGTATTTGAATTAATAAAAAAATGACAAGAGGCAAAATATAATTAGACTAACAGATAATAAGGAGCAAAGGGTAATTGTTTTTTTTTTGGATTTACATATTATTAACTGGGCCTTGATCACAAGTTCCAGTTTTTGCTTGACTAGGATCGTTGGTGTTTCCTAATTGGTTTGAGTGATACAGATGATCTACCTTTCAAGACGCAGGTATTTTTTTTAGGGTTCCATCCCTGACGTTGCATGATGCAAATATCGTCCTTCGTTGCGCCTTTGGAGTAACAGAACGCATAACAGGCTGCATACTCGATCTTGGAATGATATTGAAGGTTGCAAAATATATGTGGCGGGAGAGGATAACCATATGCTGTTAAACTTTTCAAGTTGTGTTTCCAGATTGGTACTTACTGCGGAACTTTTTGAAGCTGTGCCGACGGTAGTCATTGTTATTTTTTTATTTCCACACACTTTTTTATTAAATATTTTTTTATCAATATTTTTTGTGACTGAGTATTGGATAACCAAAAAAAAAATAACAAAAAAAAATTCAAAAATAAAATAAAAAGGAAAATCTCAACGAAGAGAAGAAAACAACAAACTTCATATTATATAATACATTTGAGTGGAAAAAGTTGGCAGTAAGAAAGTACCAAACCGTTGTTAGTGAATGTCCATCCTGCTTGATTAAAAAGTACCATCATCTACTTCTATGGTACAAGATTACAGGACCAATTATATCCCACAACAACCATCCAATTCGATCAAGTACCCGAACTACCTGATGAACGGCAACTACCAGCAACAACAAACGGCTGGGCAACAGTTCAACCAACCATATGCAGCTTATTACGCATATAACGGTCAGCTGCAACAACTGCAGCAGCAACAGCAACAACAACAACAGCAACAAACACAACAAGCACAACAACAACAACCGCAGCAACAAGCACAACAAATACAACTGCAGGGACAGCAGCAGTCTCAACAGCAGCCTACTACAAACGGACAACAATCTGCGACTGCACAAGTTTCACAAACAGCCAAGGGTACAGCAGGCGGTGTTCAAGGCAGTGATGGCACGACCTCATCGTCTTTTGGCTACGCCCGTTATCCACCGTCATATGGCCCAAATTATAGCATGTACCAACAGGTGCCCAACCAGATGACACAGCCTCAATTGCAGCATTATAACCAGTTGGGAACAACAGGAGCTAGCACAAGCACATTTCTGAGTACAAATAACGGTCAAAGTGCCATAGAAAAGACAGCAGAGCCACAGACAAACTCGCTGGTGGGGCAGTACCAACCCTCCGGGATCCGCCCTCGGGTCACGACAACAATGTGGGAGGACGAGAAAACGTTGTGCTACCAAGTTGATGCCAACAATGTCTCAGTGGTCAGACGAGCTGACAACAACATGATCAATGGTACCAAGTTGTTGAATGTTGCCCGGATGACTCGTGGTAGGCGTGACGGGATTCTTAAGTCAGAAAAAGTAAGACATGTGGTTAAGATCGGATCAATGCACTTGAAAGGAGTGTGGATACCGTTTGAACGGGCCCTTGCAATGGCACAACGCGAGGGCATTGTGGATTTATTATATCCACTTTTTGTACGTGACATCAAGCGTGTTATCCAGACTGGTGTGACACCAGCAGCCTCTAATGCCAACGTCGCAGCAGCACCACCAGGTGTTAAGGCTCCCGCAGCAGCACAGGCAACAACAAGCTACTACCTGGCATACCAGCAACAGTACCCCCAGTATCTGAATAATGGAGCGACTTCCACATCGAACGGTACCACTCCGCAGACTTCCGCAGCTAGGCCAAACAATGGCAATGTACAGCAGTCACCACAACAACTGTCCGACGCTCTGTACCAACACCAACAGCCACAGCAACAGGTTTATAGTTACCAACAGCCATTCTACGCCGCAGCCGGTCTGGGTCCCAACCAGTTTTATCCCTACAATCCATCCAATAACAACTACTCTACCTATGGATCACAACCGATGTACTCGACCTATGGCTACGTCAACCAACAGGGCCAGCAACAACAACCACAACAGCAGCAGCAGTATGCGGCCCAAATGCCATCACAACAGTCCCAACAGGCTTCAGGAACGTCACCAGCCCAAACTACGGTGCCATCACAAGCCTCATCAGTCAATGTCGCTGAGACGGCCAGCACCGGTGCTACATCCACCGACAAATCAGTCAAGGATGAAAAATAATGAATGTTACTTTCGCTACACAATGAAACAGCTAATAAATAAGGTCCCAGTAGTCCTTGTGTGTTTGTGGCTATGATAGATTTTTTGATAATGTATTATTATTCTTGCAAGTTGTGGTTTATGACCTTCTGAGATGACTGTTAGGTTAGAATCTCAGGTTCAATACAAATGCAACGCCATTTTTTGCCTTTCTAGAAGTAGAACAATACCGTACCTTTTTCACGCAGGTGTATGGAAGTGTTACCCTGCTGTTTTCTTACTACCAGCCAAATTACTGTCACGGTTGTCATTCCAACCTAACTTTACCATCACATACAACCCAGACTCCTGTCTATAAATTTTTAATTTTTAAAATCTTTTTTTATTATCTCTCGCTCCCACTCATTAATTTTTTTATACTTACTTTTTATTTTTATTAAATCTTTTAGGATTCATATTCCACGTCGGGGCGTTTCTTTTCTCCTCAGACCAGCAGTGGACCCAATCGACAGTGTGCAATATTTTTATTACGGGGTTATGAGTATGTCTGTCAAATAATACTGTAAGCGAATCGCCAATTTATAAAACTCCCTACCATGTGGGACCTACATCACCCCATTTCTCGCTATCTGCAACCAAACACCTAAATAATCTTCAAGTTGTGTGAGGCGTTTAAGGTTTTCTCCTGCACTGCAATGTAAGATGCACCACAGGATTTTCTGGAAACTCCAAATTTTTGTACTATAATAAAAAGAATATCCTAATCCGGTAACTGACTTTTTTTTTCTCGCCCCTTGTCTACGACAAATCTGCGTCTATATTTAGTGAATTCCAATTATTGTGTACACCTCTCCTAAAACCAATATCGCTATTCGATGCACAAGAATTTATTGGTAGAGAAACACATTGAATTAATTCCGTTCAGCTATTTCTTTTTTAACGTTTCTACACATCGTTATGATCAATATTGACAAGGAATATACTTGCTTACTTTGTCTTTTTAGATGCAAAAATGGGCAAGCATATCAAATATCTTCATATTTTGTTTTGCACTGAAATTGCTCGATATGTCCTATACATGGAAGTGAGTTCCCCCAGAAGCAGCTTTCATTGAGGGTACCTTTTACTTATTTGATCAATTCTCTGACTGTGTATGAAGCCAAAGCGAAATTTTCTGATATTCAAACTACTAAACACCTATGGATCATGAATTCCATTATACCAACTAACACTTTAGATATTTGCTGTTTGACGTTGATTTTCTATGGAATGTCATAATGTGATCAACTCGAAAATTGTAGTGAAAATATGTGACCTGTAGGTGGCAAAATAATGCCTTGGCTGGTCTTTCTACTGGTGATGCTTGAAAATTGCATGCTTGGACGACATTTTAATTCCCTCGTGTGCATTTTTTCTTCAATTAGAGACGACATTATTTTAAGAGAGGTGTGCAAAAATAATTGGAATTTACTACATGTGAAACCCGTTCAATTTTAGAGACCCGGGATTGTTGTGGGTGCATTGTCAATGCTGCGATGGTCAGGGGCAGTGATTTCGGCTTTATTACTGATGCATGAACTCAACAACAGTGGTTCTAACCGTTGGATCCAAAACAAAAACAAGTTAAAAAAACTGTTAAAACTCGGCAATACTATAGTACTCTAATTTGCTCATATTCGAACGTGTTTTACCTCTTACCTCTGCCTTTCCTTGGAATCTCTGAAAAAAAAAAGAAACAAATAAATGAACAAAAAAAAAGGTGCCCAGACAATCGCCCAAAATCCTGAAGCCTTGGCTTGAACCTTAGAATTATTTCCAACTAGCAAGGCACGAATATTTGCATATTTTTTAAAATTTCCGGAATCAAGCGGAAGAATTCATGCTTCTCGGTAATTTAGGTTGCAAAGTAAATACTCAACAGTGGAATGGTAGAAAATTTACGAAATTTCAAATAATTGTCCTGATTGAGTTTCAAGATCGCCTAAAACTTCGAATTGCGAATTGTTGAACTGGTCCTTTGAAGTCGCTAACAAAACCATCGATTTTCTGACACGTTGAACTTTATTAGTATTTAGTATAATTTGAAAATATGAGTAACTTTCTTCAAGTTAGAACAGTCAATTGGATAGTATCATATCCTTTAACACAACAACTTTCATTCGATAAGTTAAACCTTGATTCATCGTTGATTCAATTTTGCTGCTTGTCTAAACACAACACAGAATAATCAGTACACCAATACACCACTATTTTGACTGCTCATCTTATTACTGAACAATCTCATAGTTTCATTGCAACATAGAACAAAGAAATTGCAAGAGTAATTGAGATTTTGACATGGTTTCTTGAGTACGAAAAACTATCAAGAAATCCGTGATAGTTTAGTGGCTAGAATTACCGCTTGTCGCGTGGTAGACCGGGGTTCAATTCCCCGTCGCGGAGCTCCTTCTTGCGCAAATGGTTTAGTGGTAAAATCCAACGTTGCCATCGTTGGGCCCCCGGTTCGATTCCGGGTTTGCGCATTCTTTTTACTTAATTAATATTCAAATTACGAATCCCCTGACGGATTTAATTCACAGACTTGACCGAGTTCGGAAACTACCATACTTTCAATTGCGATGTTTGCGAGGTTTGTTGTTTTAACTATATGGTTTGCACTGGTATGGTGTGTGCCACCCCAGATTGTACTTAAAGAAGATACCGTCAGCATCCCTGATGAAGCTGAAGCAGCCCTGATTGCAAGAACTCTTGTTCATCGTGAATCACTAACTAATATTAATACTATTAAGAAGATCGGAGGCAGACAATTACCAGTTTCGTCTATGGAATACTATGCTGATTGCGATGACAATGGTGACATATACTGGCTTGTGGTTGATATCGGCTCGACTTGGCGAAATATCGCCCGTGGCTCAGATTACTCATTTACCATAAGAGTAGGTGACCATCCAAGCCAGGATAACGTCAACCAAACATACCCTGGTGGAATTGAATGGTCTCCTGCGGGCTCACCTCGTGTTTTGTTAAGTGGAACTCTCAAGCCTGTTGATTTCCAATCGCGCTTTGATCCAGCCCTTGTCAAATTGGAAAAGTGTTTCCTCGAAAGACATCCCGATGCAATAGCTTGGCTTCCATCCCTCGTAGTTTCACCCCATTCCTCACATTGGACAAAACTTATCGTGGAAGATGTTTATTTTGTTGGAGGATTCGGTGACAGGGCATACATCGGCAATATCGATGCCGACTTGTATCATAATGCTGAAATCATCAATTGACATTCATCATAAATAGTTAGGTTACTTTTTTCTGTACTATTTTAAAGAAGACGGTCTTTTCTTCTTCTGCCATTCTTTTTCGGCTTCAACAACTGCTTGGAGAGCAAGGCCCATGGCTTTAAAGTCACTCATCAAGTTAACGTGTCCTGCACTGCTAGCAAACTTACCCACAATCTGACCTTTGCCGGTTTTAGAGTCGTAAAATGTAAAGCCCTTTCTTTCAGGCATTAACCACCGTTGATGAATTACACCATCACCATGCCCATAGTAAAAGTTGTAATAGTCTCCATTCTTGATATCTTGGAGATTATTGACTTTGGATCCACGAACCGAGGGTACAGCATTGCCATAAACCATCGCAAGTGGCGGGTATTCATCGGCAAGATCTTCACGATAGTTTAAAGATAAAATATATTCCTTTGTCAACTTGAGGGTTTCGGAAAGGTAACGGTACGCTTGATCAAAGCTAATAGAGTAATCACCAAAGTTTTCTTCATCCACGACCGACAGTGAAGCTGTAGACTTCTCACTAGGCAGCATCTCCTTGAAATTTGTTTGATCTACCGGTGTTGATTGGGTACTCATCAGATTGGATTCATCCTGATTCTTATTCTTTCGTCTGATGGAGAGCGAACGGTAGCTACGTAACTTATTGCTGACTCTCAGGATGGATGGAAACGAAAGAATTGACTCAGATGAGGGAGTTTTCCCCGATGCCTCATATAACTTTCTTTCACTTGAAACAAGTGGGTTAAGGTTGTATTCAACCCATACATCGGGATCAAAGTAGTCTAAATCATAGTACTCCTGGGTGTCAAGATTGGCAAAGACCCTCCCACTCAATGGAAGAAACAAGAAGCTAGATCTCATCATGAAATTGGTTTCAGCTGTTAAGATCTTATCTGACAATATGACCAGATCTCCAAATCTGATGGGACCCAAGATGTTTAGACACTCACTCGGAGCCCCAACATATACAAGGGAACGGAAAAGTTTTGGATTCGATTGCATGGCACCATGGGCTATCAAACCACCCATAGAGTGCGCAATGACCAAAGTTGGCTTCCCAGTCTTGTCATAGATATCCTGTAAGAACTTTTCGAGTAACTTGGCAACATGGCCTCCACTAAGTCTCCAGTCATAGCCGAATTCCTGAACATTTGTCTTACCATTAGACATTTTCTTAATAAGACGTTTACAGATGTCAACAGGTCCAATATTCTTGAGAACGCCAGCAGGATATATGTTGTGAATGGCGTTGGCTTCATCCTCAATATTTGGGCCCAAAAGTAAGTTGATTTTGCGCAACTTAAATCCGGCCTTGATTGGGATCCAAACCCGTTTCTTCGTTTTGGTATCGCGTAGAACGGACCCTCGATATCCACCCATTATGACGATATTTCCCTCAAGTCGGTTGTAGATCGAATCTGGTAATTCTTCGTTCTTGGACGGTAAGAATTCATTTAGATTCGCAGCAAGCGATGACCGAATGGCTCTTAACCGTGCACCATCGGTGCCCTTAAAATGTTTAAAGTAGTCCGCGTCTTCGACAGTACTGATCGACTGTTGTCGTTCCAATTTGAGTTGAATTTGTTGTTTCATTTCTTCTGTTTCTGCATCGTGGCTGTTTCCTATAAGAGGGAGGGCATCAAACTTGAATGACAGAATCTGTTTGTAGATATTGGAGCTTAAAACTGAGAGGTTACCTCCAAATGGAAGCGAGAAGGAGAACACTTTTTGGTATGTCTTGCGTTTGGATGGGCTTTCCGAAGCTTTTGGTTGGCTGGAAGTGGAGGTATCAAACAGCTCACCTCCAACGATTGAATCGGCATCAGAACGAGAAAGACGCTTTCCGACATTATTATTCGAGGGATATGCCGTGCCAGGAGTGGGAAACTGTGGAGGAAACAGATCTGGAAATTCGTCCGCGGCTTCGTCGTCTTCCTCGTCATCATCGATCTCCAAATCGTCTAAACCATCGTCGAAGGAATCTGAAACTGGCGACTGAGGTTGTTCACCTGGTGGGGACTCGTCTTTAGTCGCACCGTTTAAGGTATAGCTCTTGCTGCTGTCAATCCTATTGGTGCTATTGATTGGATCCATACAAGAAAGAAAAAAAACAGTGGTGAGAAGTAACTATTTGTGGGGCGTCGGCAACGAGTATACAACCGTGTGCCGAAGATGCCCTAAAAAAACAAAAATGTGATCGCGGACATATTTTTCCAGATTCACGTTGCCGAGACAGGCATGCTCGGCCGTTGCCTATGCGTTGGTGCAAGAGAACAAAGAAAAAAAGCAACCTAAAATGAAACAACAGGGCCCCCATCTCCCCATTACGAGAAATGGTGTTTTACTCGAAATTAGCAACCGAAAGTCGTAATTTAAACTTGTATTAAATATTATTTAAAAGAAGTAAATCATGTAGCGCTTCAAGCCGAGTACACTAAAAAAATATTATTTGGTATTAGGTTCTACCATTTATCAGCTCCGCAAAGCTAGCACCTCAGTTATTGTAGTTAATCTAGTTGGTTGCTCCTGTTGATTCAGTTGCTTCTGTTGAGAATTGGACTTGAATTTAGCCTTGATCTGTTTTAGCTTCGTTTTGGTCTGTGAGACCACGGACTCAAATGATCTCACTGAGTGAGTCAGTTCGGCTGTAGATTCTACCTTTTTTAGCGACGACATAATGTGTTCTAATGAACAGGTTTATAGCAGGTGCTGGCACTTGTTATATACTCACACTCCAACATTCCTATAAACACGTTCACATTATCCTTATGACTAATCAAAGTATTCACTTTCCTAAGTGGTACGAATTAATAAGCGCGCTTGTGACTCAAATACGAAATACTTCCCTAATTAAGATGGGTACCGCCGTTTGTGTTTCGTAATTTCTATTTATTATTTTGCATGTCCCCCCTCATTGTGACACTTTACAGTAGTGGGATAGGTATAACCACAACCTAGAACGTTCTCCATTACAAATGGCCAAGAAAGGTATCTTTTTTAGTATTTATTTTTGTATCTATGACTCAGACCCCCACACTTTTAGTCTCTTGATCAGATTCCTCGTTGATTTTATTGTAGCTTTCGTCATCCTCCTCTACTTGGATTTTAACTTGGCCCAATACTACCCCATGCGCCCGATGTGCACTCAATTCACGAGCAAACAACTTATCCATATTCTCTAACGCGATCCCTCTTGTTTCAGGTACAAAAAAGAACACGAAGGGCACCGAGAGCACCGCAATAGCTGCAAAGAAGAAGTAGATTCCATATTGCATACTAGAAATCATGTTACCTGTGAACCGAGACATGAGAAAAATGGGAACCCATGAAACAGCAGCATTAATTGCCTGAACAAACGACCGGATGTTCTGGTCAAAAACTTCACTACCAACAACAAAAGGACCTCCAGACCATGCAAGTATAAACAGTGCAATCCAGATATACATCATCCCAATTGCAGCCTTGCCTCCAGGGCCAGCCTCGACACCAGGCTTCGTGGGATCGTTGATCTTTAAGTAGGCCCCAATATACCAGAAACAGATGGAACAAACAATCGAAGACCCAATGAAAGCCTTACGCCTTCCAACCGAATCAACAATAAAGATGATATAGATAAAGGTGCAAACAAACTTAACAACACCAAACATACCTGTTGAAAATAATGTCGAGTTTGTACCTTTGACCCCAATACTTGCAAAGATTTTAGGTGAGTAGTAGTTGATTGATTGGATTCCCAAGAAGTTCTGGAATAAAAATAAGCCACATGTAACACCCAACCGCCTCAATACCTTGTGATTATGGATAAACACCTCGGTAAATGGATCCAAGAGTCCAAGTCCAACCCGCTGGCGCTGAGCTTCAATTGATTCCTGAACTTGTTGAACCTCATACAAGATATATTCGTGGTCTGCCGGAAGTTGACGAAACCAAGTTAAGTTGGCCATAGCCTCATCATTGCGCCCAACTTGAAATAGCCACCGGGGCGATTCCTTCATAAAGACGCTTCCAAAGAAGAACATGGCACTGGGGATCAACTGAATGGCAAATGGGATAAACCATTGGTTCTTGCTTGTGGGAGAGATATGCGAGTCAACCCCGTATGCAATCCAAAAGCCAACCAAGTCACCAACACGCCACCCGATTTCATAACTACTGATAAGTTGGCCACGAACAGCAGGAGGTGAAATTTCTGAAATGTAAACCACTGTTAAATTAGTGGAGCAGCCAACAGCAAGACCAGCTAGAACTCTGCCAGCATAGATGGGTCCAAGCCCTACCAGTTTGTTTGCAGCCAACATGATGGCAGATCCGATGGTGATCAACGTTGAAGCAGCAATCAACGATATTCTGCGTCCATAATAATAAGACATAGGATATGAGAATAAAGCACCAAAGAAACAACCAACATGAAACACCGAGATTACATTAGAAACAATGTAGTTTGAGTGGCCCGAGTCTGTAAGTCCAAATTCATGATCAAACGATTGAAGTGCAACTGTTCCTCCAATAAACCCTCCATCGTAACCAATGATAATAGCAGCACTAGCAGCCATGAGTGTAGTGGCATACACTCTCCAGTTATACACCTGTGGCGGTGTTGGTATCTCTTCAACCTTCTTAGTAAAGTTCTTTAAGAACTTGAACAGAAACCTGCTCTTCATCACCGTCATCACCGTCACCTTGTCTTCGTTTTTCGCCTCTGTTTTTGTCTCAGAAAAGGATTCAGTTGTGCGAGACGTCATTATCTCTGTGGTTAAGCTAACCTTTGGATACTTCATGATGATCGTACGGCGATGTACATATTTATACTTCTAGATGAAAAAAACCTTCCTGCATTTTAAAGGTCTGTATGATCTAGTTGTGCGGGGGATGGTCTAATTAAACTGGAGAAACGGTCAGAAATGTGGAGGAGAGTCGTTTGTGGGGGTACTTTTGGTGGTATCCCCCACGCTCGACAAGTTGTTGGTTACACAGACCTGTATACAACACATTCATTTTACCATTATTACACCAGCAAAATCGGGGAACGGGAACGAGGGTCACGGTTGGTCCAAAGTTGAGTGTGGAGTTTTCTTGTCGACTTCACGTTGAGTTCAAACGAAATTTCCCCTCTAATAAAAGTCAAAATTAAAACACAAAATCTCCCTTATGTTTTTGAGTTCATCTTCAAGGCTGTTCAAACATGTAACCATAAGAACGATTAGATGTACATAACTAACTATCTGTCCGTGCAGAAAATTATGACCCATAACTATAAATATATTGTGGATAAAAATATAAAACTTTGGACGAGAACGGAGTCGAACCATTGACCTTCTGCTTGCAAGGCAGACGCGCTACCAACTACGCCACACGCCCTATATTATGAAAATCTTAAACATATTAACATTAGTTCCTAAATAAGAAGTTGGTTGGAAGTATATTCCGAACGAGTCTTACTTCAATATTTCACTCTATTTACTAAATGGATTTGTGTGTTCATTCCTGGAGTTGCAGAGAAGTCTTCAATCAGCACCTGATACACAATTTCACTTCACGAGATCATAGTCGCGTGTTTTGTGCAGGATTAAAATAATCAAAATTCAACGCGTCGAGAGGCTTCAATCCATCACCGCATACAACGTTTAGCAACAAATATCGGAGGGCTTGGCGTGGGGTTTGATAGTACTTTGCCATGTATATTACACCTGATAAGTACATACAAACATTCCGAGAAATCAGACGAACGTCGCTATCACATTCGACGTGTAAGTTGGTGATTTTCGTATCGTGTCTTGATATAGATTCGCTTTGCGCCTCAAAGATCTTCAGTTTGCTACTCAGAAAGGAGCTTATCCAGTACCAATTGATACCTGTTGTTGGTTATTCCGATTTGAAGAATTACTACTCGAAGCTTGACCCAGAAGTAACCAATGTTTTCCTCATAGGGTGTGGGGCCATGTTGGACTTGGAGAGCTTCTTTGAAGTAAACCCAGACGAATTTGTGGCCCAGAACTTGCAGCAGAATGGAAGCGATATCAAATTTAATGACGACCTTGGTAATGATCCATTTAATGACAAAAATATTGCATTGACCAGAAAAATTTATATAATAGACGGACATCGGCCATGGAATCTTGACAACCTTTTCGGGTCATCGATGGTTGTCTGTTTTGATGATGGATATATTGAGGCAAATTTGAAAGTTGAAAAGAGCGCATACAATTTGTTAGTGGAAGAAGATGACAGTGGGAGCGAATCCGAGGAGGAAACTGATGTAGATGAGTCAGACCAGGAAGACATCGATGAAGAAGAAATCGACTCTGATCACGAAATTATTTTCAGCTCTCAAGACTCAGAAGAAACTACCAACATGAAGAGAAGAAAGAATGAAATTAGAATGAAGAAACTAAAGAAGCAGCGTGTATTAGAGAAATCAAAACATGAAGATACCATCCAGTCATACTATAGTCAAGGGACCACCATCATGAGTGCTACTACCGCTACAATCTATGCATTTTTATCATCGATAGGGGAGACAAGTCTTGAAAACTTATGGCTTGCTATTATTGGGACGTCTTCCCTCGATAATTACTATCCCGAGCTTTATGATAAACTCCAACCAGTATTTCGCGACGAAGTATTGAGATTAAATCCATCAAATACATCTGTCAAGAACAATAACGAAAAAACTGCTGACTCCACCATGTTAAGTATTGAAAGAGACTACCATTTGTTTCTCTTGCGTCACTGGACATTATACGATTCATTCTTTTATTCAAGCCATGTTAATTCCAAACTAAATTTGTGGACTGAAGATGGGAAGAAAAAGCTTCACAAGTTATTTGCCAAAATGGGGGTATCATTGGCAGTAGCCCAGCAGAAGTGGTTGTATATGGATATTCGCGTCAAGAAGCAACTTCCGACCATTTTTAACAAGTATCTTCCGATGTATGGGTTAGAAGGTATAGTCAGAGAAGGGTTCATTCGAACTTTTGGATTCACTGGCCAATTATCGGCTATGGAATGTGTTGAATCATTAACAGCTTTACTTGAACTTGAACAGAACTTCTTAGCAGGAGATGTCGACGATGAAGCTGATGGCAAAAATGATGATGACGACGAACGAATCCGGGAAAGAATTGAACGTAAGGAAAAGTCATGGGTGCGTAATTTCTGGTCGTCATGGGATGCACTTAACATGAATTCATCAACTACGACATCGACAAGTCTGAACTTCAAGAAACCAAAAGGGTATGAGCTTTTGGTTCAAGGTTTAGAACACGCCAAACAAATACAGCAAATAATATTCCGAACAGGAATGTCGTTATTGGAACGAAAAATGATCAAAAACTTGCGGTTGTATCGACTTTGTGTGTTGAATGATGGTTCCATCCCTGACCTTAAGATCTTTAATAATCCATTAATGCTTTCGAAACTAGGAGTTTGGTTAATGGAAAATATCACGGAATTGGATTTCATGAACAATAACAAATCCTTGAAGCCGTTAGTTGCAGCCAGTTTGGATGTCTCGAGTGATTCTTACCTTGTCATAGGATTGGCACCAAAATATCCCAGGGGTATGGATAATTCTACGAGAGCAAGATTAGTTCAGAGTAAACAGAACCCTGAAGAAAATCAGGAAGCCACCGTCACCACCCGGTTGAATACTTTTAGTGTGGCATTCCAACAACTAGCGAATACTTCAGGAGCCAAAATCAGAATTGATAGTTTTGACAGCTCGGTTATCGAAATACGAAAGGACGACCTTCCACCGTTCTTGGAAAAGTTAACCTTGAGTGGTTTAATATAGGGAAAATATCATATAGTGTAATTTAGACTAAAAGGGAAGTTGCAACTTACTGCATACTAAACTTTTTTTAATGCATTATCGCATTTCTTGTTTTTTTCTTTTTTTTTTCTTTTTTTGATTCTTTTTTTTTTTCTTAATTTGTTTAGTTGCCCCTTATCTTTGACGATTCAGACAAAACACTGCCTTTCAATAATTAACAAAAGATTCTACCTGCACCCAGAATCACATTGAAATATTATACGAATGGAGACGACTTTCTCCGGATTCAAGTTGTACCTTGCTCGAATTTTTCCTTGCCACTTTGAAGGTAAACTGTAGTTATGATTACCTAGCAAAAGTCTATCCCCCAAGTAAGATCTAAAAATTACTGGCATATATAGGTCATTTGAGTTTAGATTGATCAACCATAATATAGCCACCTTATGCCAAATTTGTCGGACGATCTGGTACCCCGGTGCAAACTTATGGGGTGGAACACAGGGCCATGACGCAGGGTACCCTAACCATAGTGACCCCCCGCAAAAAAATGGCATCTTTTTGGAAGTGGTAGCGTGCCGCAGTAGATAACTTCGAATTTCAGAATTTGTGAGGGGGGACAAGGATCATCTAACCAATTTAAATTAATTCAAATCTCTACCATTTCATTAGTTGGAAACAAAAAAAAATGACTATAGATGTCTCACGTAATAGCTTTCTAGGAGCTAAGACCCATTGCAAGCTATATGATTCTATGGACAAGACAAAGTACAAGAATAACAACTATCATCAATGTTTCCAAAATTATTACCATGCATTTCAATACCTTCAACCGAACCCAACATATATTTCCAACATCAAGCCAACTATTGGTCACTGGCAGATCCGAGACTTGCTAAGGTTTGATTCCACAACAAACTCATTGTATTATGTTAAGAAAGATTCAATAAATCATTTAGAACTTGGTTCGTTGTGCAACAGATCAGGCAATACCACATTAGAGTACAAGGTAAGATGCTTTGATGTTGCCGAAGGAGGGGCTTTTGTCACTGGTGGACTTATAGATAGCTCTTCCAGACTCTTTTCCACAAATATCGAACACCTTAGTCCTCCTTCAAAAGAAACAAATTCAGAGAGAAGAATCAAAAAAGGACTATATTCCTTTCATAACCCAGAACTTGATGTTAGTAAAATGGTTCGCTTAGGCGAAATGATTAATAATGCAGTTACCCTTTACCCATCCTCATCTAACACCTATAAAAGTTATGTCTGCAATAATGACAGTAATTTGTACTGTCTTGATATTCACGGTGATTCTATTTCTATAACTAACAAGATCAACTGCCAGTCAAATACCTGTCTTAATAATGTGGCAAAAACTCCACACTGTGATAAGTTGTTGACTGTTTCTGGTGACTCGTCATCACTTTTCCTTGTGGATCCAACTAGCGGGAAATCAGCTATCAAGACCATTGAAACGGGACATGAATACGGGTTTGGAATAGCGTACCACCCAAATGGTTATATGTTTTCTTCAGTTTTCCAAGACGGGACTTGTTTATTGTACGACTTAAGAAACATTCAGGACAACAAGCCTTTGATGGAAGTCAAGTCCACTCGAGCAGGTAACCAATCTGGTGGATTTAGACTGTGCAAGTTTTCTCCTCAAGGTGACATGAGTGATCTTTTAATAATCTCAGAACACGCTGGTCGAGTCCATATATTGGACTTGAGAAATATGGACTATTCGAACGTTAACAACCATCAGGTCATTGTGGTTCCATTTGCGTTGGAACAATTTGCCGAGTTCAAAAGTCTTTGTCATCAACAGGAACAGACACAGAATGAGTTAAGTATCTACAATAGTGGTCCGTCAAACTCAGTTTACAGTTCAGACGGTATTGAGTTCACGGCTCCACTTGTTTACGACTATGATTATTTGGTTCATGAAAACCCAAAATTGTTCAAGAATTTTGCATACACCCCTCCTTCACAACGCCAAACAGACAGTTTGAACACTTGCGAACCCTCACCAAAGTTTAACTATCCACACTGGAGCCGTGAACACGAAGAACTGCAGGCAGTACGGTCACAGACGGCTCCAAACCATATCTTGGCTGGGCCTGCGCCAGACGAGGAATTACAAGCAGACCTCGAGGATCTCGATACGCATTTACGTTACGTGTATGACAGTTTGGACTACGATGTTCCTACTTCCTCACAACGTACATCTGTCTCTTCCGAGGATGTATACCTCCAGTACACTCATTATGTTGATGATTCATACAAGCAATCGATTCAGGGTGAAATGGAGATTTCTGGAATTGAAATATGTCGTCCGTCGAATAGCA
The DNA here is from genome assembly GCA_030563165.1 of Teunomyces stri. Lineage (NCBI taxonomy): Eukaryota > Fungi > Ascomycota > Pichiomycetes > Serinales > Debaryomycetaceae > Teunomyces > Teunomyces stri. The sequence continues at coordinate 59,465 of JAKUBI010000023.1, forward strand.
ACAGTTCTAAGATTTTGATTGGTTGCCAAGATGGGGGTATTGTCACATGGGACATTAATGGTACATCCAGAAGAAGTTTTGGTAGTTATTCTTTTGTATAGTTTTGTAATAAAGATTGTATATCTTATCCTTTTGATCAGATTCATTCATTTATGACTAAACAACAGAAGGGTCAATAAACGGCTCCTTTGAATAATTTGGACCATGGTTTCTGGTTTCTGGTTTCTCAACAGGCTTTTGTTAATCATTTTGCAACAATTTATGAGGTAAAGTTATGAATTACTATACAACTAAAAAAATGTGTGTGAGAGTGAGAGTAAGTTATAAATAGATAGAGGATTAAATATAAGAGAATATTTGTAGAGTAAATTAACAGGACGGACAATATGTACACATTAATTTTGATTTTTTTTGCTTTTTTTAAAAAGAAGTGTCGATGGAACATTATTAGCCAATATTTCTTGCTTGAATTGAGAAATTCAATCACAAATCAAATTCAGATCGGAACAAAACAGTAATAATGGATGTAGTGGTATTGATGAAGTTGGAATCCCTTTTCTTTTCGAATTCTATAATCCCATCTTAAATTGATAAGACAAGATATGCAAAGTGACAAAAAGTACGCGACGAGAAAGAAGAGTCAGTCTAGTTGTCAGCAGGTAACAACCATTGGTCAAAGTTGTCTTTAACTCTCAACTTGACGTCATCAACAGTAGCGGTTTCGCCCGTGGTGTCATTTATGTACTTAATTTCCAAGTTGTTACATTTGGTAATAGCATCCATGACAATCAGGTTGATATTGACTTCCATGGCATTTTCAACAGAATTTTGGATACCATTAAGAATGATTTTCACTCTCTTAAAGTCCAAGATCAACAGTAACGATACCCAACCTTCAACATCCATACTCTTTCTTAAGAAGATATCTCTTATCAAGTTTTCTAAGGAGAAGTAGTAGTCTATCTGCTGAATTAAAGCGTGCTGAGGATCTTGCTTTGGAGAAATTGGTGGAGGGATCTGGACTTGACCTGGAATAGGCATGCCCGACATGCCCATTGAAGGGTAGCTTCCAATGGAGCCGTTACGGAAACCATTTCCGTTTTGAGGGCGGTAGTTTCTGTTTTGGGGTCTGAATTGGCCGTTTTGGGGTCTGAATTGACGGTTGTTAAAGTTGTTGAAGTTTGGATTTTGTACAAATGGTTGTGGGTGGTAGAATCCATTTTGTTGTGGGGCAATAACTTGTGCATGTTGTGGATGTTGGACTTTATTTTGGTTGTTAGTGTTGGTGTATCTCTTTTGATTGTTATACAGTTGGCCGTTCTGAGCAGTGTTGTTGTAACGTCTAAAGTTCTTCTGTTGAGTTCCGTTTGGTACAAACTTTTGAAATTGGTTAAAGTTTTGTTGGTAATATTGTGCGGCATTGTTCTGAGCTGACTCAGGAGAGAATGCTGGGTTAGATGCAAGTTCAGATTCAGAAGATTCGTCATCCTTTTTACTTATGAATGCTGAAGGTTCCTTGTAATTGGATTGAGGGGATTGGGCTTGAGGTTGAGATGAGTTTTGCTTGGCTGAGGCAGAAGTCTTGTTCTTTCTGTTTCTAGACTGCTTCTGGGAACTGTTTCTAGTAGTTTGCAAGGTAACCTTAGCAGGGATAGGTACCCACTTGGTCGTAATAGGCTTAATGAACTTTTGTTGGGCATTTTTAGCACTAATCTGACTTTCAACCAACTGCGAACCTTTGTCAGGGGTTGGCCATTTGTGTTCATCTACCATACCGTTGGCAGCGGTTTCAACAGCAGGGGCAGCAACACCCCAAGCAGATTTAGTAGGGATAGGGGCTGGAGCCAAAATTTTCTTTTCCTTTTTTGGAGTAGAAGAGGTTTCATCATCAGCATCGCCATCATCATTGGAGTTAGCAATAGAATCAGCAGAAGTAGTAGCATCAGTTGATTGTCCAATAATAGGCGATAATTCGGATGTCTTAGTGCTGGTAGTTGCGGAGGCGTTTAAGTCAGCAGTAGGAGAAGATTCGGAGGAAGGTGTAGCATCAAAGGCGCCATTGGCGGCAATGTTGGCGTATGAAACAGTCGAAGACATGATTGGCCAACTTGAATGAGATTGATAATAGGACTTGCCTTAGTAATCTGGTAGGAGTGAAACAGGAATGGAGGAGGAATGACACTAGCTCAGGAATGACGTTCTTTTTCGACCACTTCGTAAGATGGCTACTCAGATAGGTAGAAAGAAGAAAGGCAATGGACTAGTAGAAAAAGAAAGAATGATCTGAACACTCGACTGAAACGAATACTATACGTTTATGAATGTTTTATGTTACCAAGTCACTTGACTTTCCGTGCTGGAGGTGAGAAGATACTGAAAAGACCAATTAACAAATAAATTTTCATAGAATCAAAAATTTTTTTTTCTCAATAAATTTTTTTTTGCATTTACCGCAAAGATTATATGGTGTTGCGGGCAGACGAGAAATGAGGATGCCGAAACCAAGAAGCATGATTGGCTATAGACAATTACAGCACAATCGAACGATTACAGATGTTTACAAAATATGCCATTAGTTTGTGACTTCATTTCTTGCTGCATATGCAATTGTGCTGCTGTATGTTTTTGGTACCGATGTAATCTAATATCCAAGCAAATATGGTGACTAATTATTAGGAAACTTCTCCTCGTTTTTTTTTGAGTTATATTTGGAAAGAAAGTACTTGCCGAATATTATGGTTGAATGTGGGCTAGGTTGGTAGAAGTAAGTAATTAAAGAAGAGTGAGACCACTTTTGTACGGTAAGTGACTGTTTTTTTGGAGCCCATTTGCGTCTCTCAAATGGACTGGGGATTCTTACCGATCAAGAAGTCCCAGATATACATGGTGGCTAGATTTTGCGTAAATCCGAGTCTGTCTTGGCCAGCTTGAGAGGCGTGGTAGCTAAAAAAAGTCCCTTTCATAATGTACAGGACCAAAAGAGCAGGAACGGCTTAAGAAAATGTGAACAAGAAAGCAATTTAAAGCAGGTTTCAAGTACTTGGGTTATTGAGGAAGAATGGTAGTTCTTACCTGTATCATTTGCATGTTATTTTATTACTTTTCCGATCTTTTCTTTCATTTCTATATATATATTTGTAGTAGTAGTAGGAAGCCCAACTATTGGGTTGAGCTGAGTCACCTGATCAAGGATTAAATACCCCATACTTTTCCGGTGCTTGATTCTGGACAAACCCACATTGAATCAATCGTAAACGATGGACATTTTGACCAACCCGCTCTACAGACCACTTCTCGAGGTTCTCAAGTCAGCACGCAATGGTATCGTGTACGGAGGAAAGATCCGGTTTCTGCATGCAATCGTGATAAATATGTTGTATCGCTCGGGTCCGTTGTTGCCTAGACTCAAGCTGGTTTTGAAGGCAACAACCAATCATGCTGAAGTATTGGCGGTGTTTGCTATTCTCTATAAGATTACATGCAAAGTGCTCATGGGGGACCTGTTACTTGGTACCAAGAACGCCAAGCTAGTCAAGTTCATAGCGGGTGCTTTTGGTTCGTGGGTTGTGTACTCGCAACACTTTGACTACTTCCATCCAGGAATTACACACCAGATCACATTATACTGTTTCTCACGTGTGATGCTTGCTTCTGGTAAGATCTTGTTGGATCAATACTTGGCATGGGCCCAGCCACAATTTCACAATTATGCTGGCGAGGTGATTATCTTTAGAGATTTAACCCCCAATCAGCAAAAGAAACTCAAGATTTCCGTCTATAACAAATCATGGAAGTACTTTGCTGTGTTGACGTGGGCAATGGTGATGTTTATATACGACTACCAGCCACAATATTTACAGAGTTCTCTTAGACACAGCATGGCATATATCTATGATGTGGAGATGGACGTGTGGGGCAACTGGAGAGAATTCTTGGGTTTCTAAACTAGGCAGGTGTTCCTTTAATTTCCAGTTTTTCCATAGAACATCGTAGAAGCATGTTGTTACACGTGTATCTAGAGGTTTCAGATATTCTTCGTTACAGTTTTATCACCGTTATTTTTTTTTTCCACCCAGTACAATTATATCATATTTATTTATTTATATGTGGAAGAGTTTCACGAGAATCACAAGAAGTGTGTCAGTGTCAACCTGACTTATTATTACTAAGAGTAAATAAACTCAAAGTTTTTATTTAGTTTGAATTAAGTTCAATCAAATTTCATATTGCTGGAGGAGAGAGCCGTAGACCTGTTTGGTTATAGCCGAATTTGCCATCTAAGTTTTATACCCGAACGCGCGTCTATGCAAGATCCACTATGTACACGCCGAATGCGGACACGCTGTTCAAAAATTCGGCTTATAAATTATTCAGCAATTGTACTACACTCATACAATTTATTAATCTACACTATTAACACTATGAAGTTCTGGAAATTCTCTACACAAGCCTTGGCTACCTTGTTATCTGTTGTGACGTTGGCTTCTGCCAGTGGTCCAACCGATGGTGAAGCTGCCGCCGATCCAAACTCCGCAGTGGTTAAGTTGACCACGGAAACATTCAAGAGCTTCTTGGAAGAAAACCCCTTGGTGTTGACCGAGTTCTTTGCTCCATGGTGTGGTTACTGTAAGATGTTGGGCCCAGAATTCTCCAAGGCAGCCGACTCCTTGAACGAATCCCACCCAGACATCAAGTTGGCCCAAATCGACTGTACCGAAGAAGAAGAATTGTGTCAAGAACATGGTATCAAGGGTTACCCAACCTTGAAGGTTGCCAGAGGTCCAGATACACTCGATGACTACGATGGTCCAAGAGAAGCTCCTGGTATCGCTGAATACATGATCAAGGCCTCTTTACCAGCTGTTTCTGTTCCAGAAACAATCGCCGAATTTGACACCTTGGTCGAATCCCAAACCAGTCCATTCGTCGTTGAGATTGCCACTGGCAAGAGCGACATCTTTGAAACTGTCGCCAACTCTGCAAGAAACGAACACACTTTCATCTCGGTGTCTGACTCCGCCTTGATCAAGCAAGTCTTGAAGAAGTTCCCAACTGTTAAAACCAACAAGAAGGCTTCCACCTACATTGTTGTCCACCCAGGCTCATTCGATGATGTTGCATCTTTCTCTGAAAAGAGTGCCAACTCCACTCAATTACTCGAATTCGTTCAACAAGAATCCGTGCCATACTTTGGTGATATCAGTGCCGCCACCTACATGAACTACATGTCTTCTCCATTACCTCTTGCTTACTACTTCTACCTGACCCCTGAACAAAGAGAAGCTGTTGCTCCTTTCTTCAACAAGTTGGGTAAGGAACACAGAGGTAAGATCAACTTTGTCGGTTTGGACGCCTCCTTATACGGTAAGCACGCCGAGGTTCTCAGCATGGACCCAGAAATCACACCATTGTTTGCTATCCAAAAGCTTGAATCCAACAAGAAGTACGGTATCAACCAAACCGACTTCCCAGAAGGACCAACCGAAGCTGCCATAAAGCAATTCGTTACAGACTTCTTGAATGACAAGGTTGATCCAATCATCAAGTCTGAACCATTGCCAACTGAAGAAGAAATTGCATCCTCTCCAGTTATCAAGTTGGTGGCCCACAACTACAATGCAGTTGTTGAAGATGTCTCGAAGGATGTCTTTGTCAAGTACTACGCTCCATGGTGTGGACACTGTAAGACCTTAGCTCCAATTTGGGAAGAATTGGCTGATGTCTTTGACTCGAAGAAGGACGACGCCAAGGTCGCCATTGCTCATATTGATCTTACCAACAACGATGTTGATGTTCCATACGAAATTCAAGGTTACCCAACCTTGTTGTTGTACCCAGCCAACGGTGAACTCGATGAAAAGACCGGTCTCAGAAAGCCAATTGTTTTCGAAGGTCCAAGAGAATTGGATGATTTAATTGATTTCGTTAAGACCAACGGTGCTCACGCCGTTGACGGTCACGCTTTGAAGGAAGCCAAGGGTGATGCTACTGCTGAAGATGAAGAAGTTGAAAAGGATGAAAAGGATGCTGAAGGAGCAGTCGAACACGACGAATTGTAGTTTTACTGATACAATAAAAATAAGTGATATACTAATACAAAGTACCGTTTTAACCATTCCCGTAGCCACATCTTATCCCCAAATTCTAGCCAACTTGTCGTCACCTACAGAACACCAAAGCTTCCCGTAATCAAACTTGTTAACCACTTTACCACTTGTGTTCCAGGTAACCGAGTTGCACAAGCCATCATGAGCCTTCACACGCGTGATGAGTTGCCCTGTGTGGAGTTTCCAGATGTAAATGCATCCGTCATCAGAACCACTAAGAACTAACTCCTCCTCTCCGGTTTCTTCTACTAAATACCCAAACGATGACCGTACAATGTATGACGATTGGCTGTGGCCAAGGCATCTCCTGTAAAGTGAAGGTCCTTCGCCTTCATTGATACCAGAAATGTTCCATATTTGCAATTCTTCAGGGGCACAGCTAAGCAAGAGATACTTACCGTTGGCCGAAATCGAACACGATGTCAACCTACCTCGAAGATTAATTGATGCGATTCTCCTGGTGGTGGCATTGTGATTGGAAATATCGGGGATACTGTAAAAATGCAATTGTCGGTCATTGTTGGCAGTTACCAATACTTTGCCGTCTGGTGTGATTGCCAAGTCATTTATTCTGTCAAAATTGTTTTCAACTTTCTTCTCGCCCTTAGATTTCCCCTTTGATTCATCAACATCATCAAATTCTTCAGGTTCCATATGGGTATCGTCTTCAGTGTTGCCGTAGAAATCAAACAACTCAACACCATCGATATCGTAAGCCTTTAGTACTTTATCCGGGGATCCAATTATAAACAGAGGTTTGCCCCTCAGTTGAGGTAAAAATTCACATGTCCAGATCTTTATATCTTGGCCAAGGGTAAAACAACTGTAAAGCTTGAAATCTCCGGCACTGCTTGATTCGTCCTTCAGGCTAATATTTCTCTTTTTAGATCGCTTTATATTGTGTAATTCGCCAATACTCCAGACTCGTACCACAGTATCAAGACAACAGCTGACCAAGTATCGTTCGTTAGGGTCCCAGGCACAATAAATTACTGCCTTGGCCTTACTGGTTGTGGGTTTGTTAGAAAACGGAACAAATGCCTGGGTATCCAATACATTGCTGGATTCCAATATCTTGAGTGGTTTGAAATCCTGATGCACATCGTATATGGCCAACTTGCCATCCAAGGAGCCTGTCACTAAGTAACTGCCCAGAGGTGAGAACCGGGCAAACCATACTTCGTCGCTGTGGACATTAAGTGTGTGGAGTGGCTTTATAGGTAATGCTGTGTTATAATACTTTTCGTCAACAATGGAAACCATTTGTTCGTTATCTTCCTGGGTTCTTGCTGCTAAATAGTATGGATTTTGCTGTCTTTGATACAATGTTGCCTGGTTAATTAACTTTTGTAATTGACGTGAAGGTATGCTGTAAACTTTCTCATACCCTTCCAACTTAACCAGCAGATGGAATACATCTTTGAGGCAAGTCTCAAATAAAAGCGTACGCATAGCATACACGTCTGGCGCATGAAGAGTCTCGCCAAAGAGATGCTTTGGAATTAAGACGGACTTGGCATCCAGGGATTCGCGTGGTAAGCTCAATAGAAGGTTTGATTCTGCTTCTCTGTTCAAGTTCAGGGTTACTGTCGTGGAGAACAATTCAATGGTGTCTGGATGGAGGCTGTCTAGCAATGGCATCAATTTCTCCCTCAAGTAATCCAATGCTGTTTGTTGACCAAGGTTACCCCCAATAATTTGTTCGAGAAAGTACCAACGTCTTATTAAATAAAGTATCACCAAAACCACAGGGCGAGGATTATTCGTAGGGCCGATCAACTGCCAGAATTCGTCCTGCGCATTCAGCAATACTGATTCCAAGTACGAATCAATCGCAGGGTACTCGCCCTGTTTGATCTGTGATTCGAACCACGATAACGTTTCCAATTGCCGTGATTCAGTGACTCCAACGGGACTAGCCAGTAGTATCCGTTTTTTTCTGACTTCTGCCTCTAATTCATCTGCTATCAGTGAATATCCCAACTCCTGAAGCGATTTATGTATTAATTGCAACTCGAAATCTTGGGACATTTCTTTGGTTGCCGGTTGTCTTTTGTGTTTGTTTTGTGTGTGCACGATCGATCACTCGCTTGGTTTTCCCAGTTCCCGTTTTCTTTTTTTGTCCCACACTCAAACGATTATTGTGCCCCTCCTCCTGCTCCTTTGTTCGCGTTCGCGCGCGCATTTCCTCCCCGCAAACATTTAACACTTCGGCGAAATCGCAAAAGGACGTGCCAATACCATTACTCATGTGCTGCTAAAATCATCGCCATCTGTGTTTGAAGATACCAAAGCTTCTAATAATTAAAAATTATAAAACGCGTGTTGCTAACATGTCCGGACGGAAGAGGGCAAGGGCCACAAGAGTTTGCGACTTTTGTAAGCGTCGAAAGGTACGGTGTGACTTGGGAAATCCATGCTCAGCCTGCCTCAAGTACGGCAACCCCCTTTGTGTATACTCAGACCCACTTAATGAGCCCAGACCCGTTAACCATATCCTTAACCCGGAAGCACTGCTTTCTCTGGCCGAGTTAGCTGCTCACACTCAATTGGAACAACTAAAAAAGAAGTTGATAAGCTTGGAACAGTCTGTCAACGCCATCCAAAATCCACCCAAAGTTTCCGGTTTGCCACCCAAAGTTGGCTGCCAAAATGGTTCAGTACTGGAACCACCTGCGCCACCAACACAACCTCCTATTCCAGCCGCTTTGCCACCCTATATTGGTAATGACTCAAGAGCTCATTCGTCGTCTGATGACTCTCCAAACAATGACTCAACCTCGAAAATGTCTCCATCAGGAGACTATGCTAATAGTATGAATTACTTGATTGGATTTAACCCAATCTCATTTCCTGAGGAAACAATCAATTTTTATGAGGGGTATACTTCTGTTTACGAGAAAGAACCTATTCGGCGTCGTGGGTTTGGTCCATTATCTTGGGTCTCTTTGTTACGTGTTGATTTTGCCAACAATAGTATGTGGGAATTTGTCCACCGTCGAAATAACAAGGATGAGTTCAAGAAGTCTTTCTATACTCCCAACTCACAAAGTCGTCCCATTGACCATCAGTTTAACCAGAAGGTAAATGATGACGAAGGTGCCAATGTTATGAAGCCATTCAAAGAAACCGCAGCAGAATCCACAACAAAATATTCTCCAAACAGCATAGTAAATAAGCTCAAGGCTAATATTAACGAACATGCTCTGCGTCTAGATCTCCAGTTTTACCAAGGTGGATTGGATGCAGAGTTAGAATTGGTGGAAAAAATAAGACTTGTCCTTCCTACGAAAAGAGCTATCTGGTTGTTGTACAAAAGATTCTTCACTCATATCTACCCTTTTATGCCATTCCTTGACGAAGTTGTGTTTAAAGAGCAACTTCAAAAGTTACTCGGTCCTGAAAGCTACGCAGAAGAAGAAATTGCCGTGATACGCGTGGAAAGAAAACTCGACTTTGCTCATTTGGGTATCTTGCTTATTGTTTTACGATTTACTTATTTGAGTTTGTTTGCCAATTTTGCAACCATCAATGAAGCTAACTTGGCAACTAATGATCCTTCACCAAAAGTCCAAGAAAAAAAGTACTTGTTAAGCAACCCCATAAATATCGATGCAATTGAGATATCCCAATTGTGCTTGAATCAATTCAACTTGACAAGAGGTATCAATATGTCAATTATGCAATTGGCTATTTTTACTAGAGTGTATCATCAATATGCACCAGAGGATGGTGACGGGATAGATGGCGGCGACTCAATGGTTTTCGTCGGTATGCTTATTAACATGGCCTATTCTATGGGATTAAACCGTGAACCTGATAATTTTAAAGATGTTTGCAATGATGAAAAGTTGAACAATATTGGAAGAAAGATATGGTACTATTTACTAATTTCGGACTTAAATATTTCAATGTCCATGGGTACTGCTGTCACACTCTCCAAGGAGAATTTCGATACGAAGATTCCTTTTTACAAACCAGGCAATGAAAATATCGTGAATGTCGAGCTCGAGAAGGCAACTGTGGGAGCATTTGCTCATTTTGAATCGATTTTCGACACATTGAACTCAATCATGAAAATGGTATTGAATGTACGTGGTCAGGTTCGCTTGAAAGAATTAACCGAAAAACTAGACTATATGGAACTTCACTTTGTCAGGGAGTATGGATTATTCAAAAATATTTTGTCTCATCAACCAATCTCACCCATTCTGGCTTTTAACAGAACACTCAGGATCAAGATGTTTTATCTGTCCAACTTTTTCTTGGTTTCCATATTCTTTTACATTTTCAATCATTATGAAAATAAAAACACACAACTCGCTTTTCATTATCTCAAAAAGATGATTGTTATTTCTGTCCTAGACTTGATGCCGTTTTACTTTCAATTTTTGGAGAACAGTCACATTATTTATCAGGATTCAACAGATTTAATTGTTATGCCAGGTTTACAACTGGCTAATCACAAATCACTTATCGTGCTAAGTGGGTTGTACATAAGGACAAAACAGTCTATCTTGATCAGAGAAAGTAAATTTGACCACTCAAGTAGAATGGTCAAGGACGCTGAATACAGAGCACATCACGAATTATTGGTTAAGTTGAATGGATTAATTGACAGTTGCTCTAAAGTGTTTAAAGAACATTTTGCAAAGTTGAGTCACAGATACTATTATTCTTGGAGAACTACCAAGGCACATACCTACTTGCAATCTATTTTATCCGAAGGAGAATTTTATTCTGATACAAAAGATCTATACCGTGACAAAGGTATTAAATTTAGCACACCAATGTTGGAAGAATTGCTCGTTATATTTGAAAACTCCTTGGCAAAGGTAAAAGAGTACCGAAAATGTACTCGTAAATCCAAAAGTACTGAATATCCAGTGGGTGGCATTCCGCAGGATGTACTGGAAACAGGAACGTCTACCTCCATTTCTAGTGCCTCAAGTGAAGGTTTCTTTGATGAGTATATTCCAAATAATAAGGTTGATCACCTATGGCTTCAATTGATGTCATTGAAGGCTGTCGATCCCGGTAATCCAAAATCAAATGAGGATATTTTCACAATGCCTAACCATCCAGCATATTTCATGCCGGAGCAACCGCTAAATTTTGATACACCAGTTGATATTTATGGTACTGATACGAGCCTAATAAATGGTGGGTTTGGGGCTTGGGGACAAGATTCGATAAGAGTGGATGATCTATTCAAAGATTTTACTTGATCTCGAAGCACGCACAATACAGTACAGAAACTACGACCATATTGTATTTATTATTTATATTTAGTTCAACTTGTATATATGTTGTATGCCTATGATATTTATTTCTTAATATCCCAAATTTTGGACTCCTCGTTTCTATAGACTAATATGTGTCTGCCAGGAGCGTGTATGCTTAGAGAAACCCATGGATGACTCAAGTAATCTTTGACTGCCTCTGAATGAATTAATTCAACTTTGGTTAAATACAAAGATGGAGATGAAGTGTAAGTCGTAGATGGTACTTCGTAGGAGCTGATAAATGAATCACACTGGTTGGGGATCAATTGGTAACTGTTTCTATGAAGTAATGTGAGGTATTCGTAAAATTCAGGTAAGTCCGGTTCTTCTTCAAGTGGTGCAAGATTAATTCGTTCGTTGATTGATTCGCTGGTAATAGATGGACTATTGGAAGAGTACTCCGATTCACCATAGGATGTGATGCTAATTTGTGATTTTGCAAAAAACGTATTGAGGATGTATAATAATTCCGGGGCAATGGTTGGGGTAAGATTAAATTTTATAGAATGGTTGAACGATGCATGTATACCAGAGCCATGTCCCTTTTTGGTATGATGGAGCTTCTTCACAGTTGCTATCTTGGATACATCGGGGCATTGCAGGAAAGTCTTACTGGTGAGGATAATAGTTGCTTTCGTGTTATTGAGAATAAACTTATCATTAAATTCCACTTCAGGAGAAAAGTTCACATATCGTGAAGGCACTGCCTCGATGTAAGTGTGGGTGGATTGTTTTGCTACTTTTTCAACTACTTGTGAAAGCCTCTCTACCAAAACCTGACGATGACATTGACTTAGATTGAATTCTGTTGGTTGTGTAGTTAAAATTGTAACTTTTTCAAGAGATGGGACATTTTTGAGTATTGATTCTAATCTTTCTAGTACTTGATCTGAGTCAGACGGACCAAAAGTATAAATACAAGACATGTTCGGGTTGGATATTTCCAAGCAGATTTTGCAAATCTGAGTAGCGATGAAGAGGCGGTATATACAGGGCCATGCAACAATTTTCGCAACAAACCCCTACACTTAATTTACTAATACTCTATTAAAAGTAAGTAATGATGCAAAATAATTAGACATTAACCTTCTTCGCTGCCATTTTAATGGCAGGGTATATTAAGGCTGATGGTGATGTAATACCCCCATTTAATGGAACGGTTTGACAACCGATATCGTGTTTGGGTTTATCTGTAGTTGGACCAAAGTCAACGAAATTCTTCTTCTCTGCCAAAGCAATCTTGATGACAGCTTCCATCATGACAAAGTAAGCCTTGTAATTTCTACCTATCTCATGGTCTAAACCTTGAATATCGGAGGTGATGGTGTCACCCAATCTGAAAAGAATACATGAAGCAATTACTTTGCCTTTAACTTTAAGGAAAAGCAAGGACCGACTTTTCTTTTCATTGGCAATGTTACCCAACGTACACAAGAATTGGCTGTCTGGAATAGCGAGATATGACGTTTTTCCGCTTTCTTCGTGTGAAAGAGCAATATTCTTCCAGAGATCCATTGCCAAGTCACACAGCTCCATTTTAAAGTCGCTTTCTTCAATCACCTCCCCTTTATCTTTGTAAAACTTATCTGATTGGATCCGATACTTCACGGCTTTAAAGTATTCATGCAAGCTCTTCTTCTTGTGAGGTCTCAAATCTATTATATTGGATGGTGGTAATACGGTGTGACTCCAACCTGCAAATGTAATAGCCTTCGATGAAGTATCCCCGGAATATGTTGGATCAATTAAAACTGTGCATTTCAATTTAGATGGCAATTGATGATTCCACTTACCAATTGCACGCATCACAGCAGCACTCCTAGCCACTGGATGCTTTGTGGAGCTACAATAAAATGTAGATCTCCTGAATGGCCAATGGAAACCAAGCAACCCAAGGTTGATGCACAATATCTTATTGTAAGAATGCTTACCAAACCATTTGGCTAAGAATCGACCAAAACTGCCCGTCATTGTACTGGTAATTTCGTAATTGCTGACTCTAGTCAAAAGGACAAGCGCCTCAGTATTCATCAACTTGGTATAGAATATCTTCTCCTCTTCAAAATCATCTTCGGTTTTAATTTCATTTAAGGGGAAAGGAACAGTTTCCTGATTATTCTTTTTCTTCTTTTTGGCTTCTGCCTTTCTAGCTGCTTTCTTTCGTTCGTTTTTTGACATTGGCTTAACGGAATCTAAAACTTCTTTTGGAATATTGTTTTCCTTTTCTGACACAAAGATTGTCAGTTCCTCGTCCAAATACTTCCATGTATTGTTGTTCTCGTAAATGAATTCAGTGGGCTCGGTAACATCTGAGGTGTCGGTCACCGGTTTGTAAACACGAAGTACTGAAAATTCGACATCTGGCAAAGTGGAAGCAGTGTAAGCCTCCATTAAAGAAATCATTTCTTCTCCACTTGTACCGGCATTGGCCTTAGAATTTGCACTAATTAACTTCGCAAAGGCTTGTTTCTGGTTTGGTTTAAGTTGAGTTATGTCCAAAGTTTCCACTTTCAACTCTGGTGTTGGTGCTGCTGTGAGAATTGTAGCACTGATTAAAATGACCAAATCAACGATAACGGAAAGACCGTTAAGAATCGATAATGTTTTAAAAAACCCATTACGGGATCTGGCATACAAACCAACCGCAAGACCCAACTTTGTAAACTCAAGAATGATAATAATGGTGTAGTAGGTGTAAATGATAATAATTAACTTGCTGATGATTGCAGTGAGTCTATTCTTGTTAGACATGACAATGAAAAGTGAAAGTCCCAAAAAGGTACCACAAAGTGTCATGGTATCGACCCAAATAAAATAAAAGATAAGACCAAAGTACTTGTTGACTTTCTGGATGTTACGGAAGGAAAGATAAATTTTCAAGAGACCCAAGAAGAAAGCCAAAGTATGAGAAAGGAAAAAGAACAGCTCACTGCGTCTATTCTTGACCCAGCATGTAGCAAGGACAAACAAATCAGTTAGAATGGAAATGACTTCAAAAATAAGCAAGACAACTCTTTGGCCAAATGTAAATAGGGCAATATCCACAGCAACCCAACCTAAATTTAATGGGTCGTCAGAGCCGCCCAGGATGAGATAAATAATTTTAAAAACCAGAACAATAACAAGGCCGATCCATAAAATGTTTCTCCATAACTTGAATGCTAGTTGGATATCCTTTGGCAACGAGGAAAGTCCTTTGTAATATTGTTGTATTATCATATTAATCAATATGGGACCCTCCATAATAATGGAATAAATATTGGTGTTTAACGATGTGATCCTAAAATGGGGTAAGGTATAGTAGACGATGGAAAGGATGATGTTAAGTGTTAATGCATAGCCTATGATAGCCCACTGGGACATGGCCCAGCAACTTATTTTTATTAGGGGTTTATCATGGTAAAAGTCTAAGCAAGCCTTGTGACACCTGGATGAGACGGCACTCACTTTGGAAACCCAGGAAGGAGGCATGCTGACACACGGATAACTAAGAAGTGTTGAGCAGTGATATGTGGGTCTGGAGTGTTTGGACGGGCCGGTTTTATATCTTTTAAGTGTGAATTAATTACACTGCTATAACAAAGGAGTGTTTTACTTCGCGAATGAATTGGAATTTGATACTCCGATTTAAGCTTCTATTGACTCTTTTCTATTATCCGCGTTAAAAAATACCAGCAATAAAAAATAAAAAATGCCTGAAACGCAGGTAAAGGGACTCGATTTAAACCCTCTCAAAAATAGAATTACGGAGACAAGAAAAGAAAAAAAAAGATAAAGTCATGACCAGCACATTAATATTTATAATCGAATTCATCAAGGTAGATTACGTCCATAAATTTCATTACTTGGCCACTATGATTTCACCACGTTGAAAAGTATTTTTGGATATACAATAAACCTGAATTTAATACGGCGTGCAAGCCTCCTTGTCCAAAACACATTTGATGCAAAGGTTAAATATAGAATTGCCTACTAGGTGAATTTCGAAAAGAAAAAAAAAGCAAACTGGTCTTACACGTGCGGTATGTTGTGAAGAGAAAAGCTAATGCCTATCCAGTGATTAGCGACATCTTACACCCGCATATCGCTATAATTAGTAGCAGACCAAGGTCGTATATACAATATCTACACTCGAATTGAAATACAGGTCTCCCTTATTACTAATGAAACCATTAGAAGTAGCAATCTAGATGATGGTTATCAGTGGTGACACCTTTGTTATTGTTGGATAACTCAGGATAATAATACAATACATAGTTCATTAGAAATAGAGAAAAGCTCATTGTACACTGTGAGAAGCCATATTCAGATCGAACAAGGTCAAAAAACATATTACTCTATGTACTCCGGATTTTCTCCACATAACGTAAGCGCGATGAAAATATCAAACACAAAATAAAAAATCGATATGTCCTTGTTATCTGGTTGTCAGCCATTGTCCCCGACATGTCGCACATGACTTCGGATATAAGAAAAGATTCGGTCGCCTAGATTATATACCGGTGCAAACATCGTGACCTCGCGGTGGCGGCGGCGGCCGCGGCGAGGTTGGCGAGACACTCACGTGTTGTTTGGTACCTGCATATCTCTATATCACGTGTCGTACAGTTTTTTTTCCTGGAAAAGTAGCGGCCCTCGTGGGCCATATTGGGCTGAATAATTAGGTCACTGGATCAGTTACTGAATGGACGCGACCATTGTCAAGAGAAAAATACTTGTAGCATCAAGTGGTTCCCAAGACAATTTTTTCTCTCCTTGTATTGCAACTTTGATCTCGAACACAGCTGTCTGTGATTGCATCTTTCGGAGCCTATAGCTGCGCACCGTACTATCGTCTCAGTCCACACACCCCTCCCTTGACCACCCACGTCCGTTCGGGTGATAAAAGAAAAAAAAAATTTTGCCATTCTTCCGCCAACCACGGACCACAGTAAGACGAATGCTTCAGTTTCAGTACATGGCGCCATGGGTGCCTTCGTTTACTCAGTGCATGGAGCAAGAGCTTTCGCTTAATGATAACGTTCCCCCATTCATATCCTTCCAGCTTGCCACTATCGACTCCCGCGGACTTCCACGGAACCGAACTTTGGTATACCGGGGGTTCTTGTTTGACGACAAGACACATAACATCTTGACTTGCATTACTGATAAGCGTATGTCCAAGTACTCTGAACTCCTCCATAATGATGTCTACGAAGCGGTGTTTTACTTTCAAAAGATCAAGAAACAGTTTCGGTTCCGTGGCCGAGCTAGAATATTGGACAACGAACACCAGCCAAATATCGACTTGTCCCTGATCCAGCCACAGCGAATCTTGGAGAACAATAACGAGATCACTAAGAAGCGTGACCAACAGTTGGACTCGGACTTTGAAAGTGACGACAGCGAAGATGAGGACAGCGATGCATTGAGCATCGATGTCAACCATCATTCTAACCACCACAACCACATTCCCGTTCAGGAACAGGTCATTGCATCGAGTCTCTGCTCGCCCCGTATGATGGACCATATTCTCAAAGCTACTCCTGATGGCTCATATACCAATCTACACGACTTGACACGGTTTCAGTTGGCTCCTCCTACTGCCGATGAATGGCAGCTCGAGATTGCGCGTCAATGGGACCAGTTATCCAAGATACTTAAGAAGTCATTCCGCAAACCCACGCCATTAGATCCCATGACTGACGAAAATCACAAGTCGATTGATCGTATCAGTAGAGGGGTCGATGGTAAAAAGGATGAAGATGGACTCAAGAACTTTGCTGTGATTGCCCTCTTTGTCGATCATGTGGACTTTGTCGAGTTGGACAAGGACAGACGCTGCTTATATGAGAAGGATAGCCATCAGCAATGGAACGAATCCGAAGTGTGTCCATAAAACACTCATGTATAAAGAAATATGTATAGTAGTTAGCAGGTTAAATTTTACACGACTGATATGGTAAGGGGAAGAAAAAACTCGGTCCCGTGCTCAATCACTAGACCAATAAGTAACATTTTCAGGCGCGGTCGCCAGACTTTTTTAGTTCTTGTTTATATTTAAGACACAGAGCGGGCAAAAAAAAAAATAAAACTAATAAAGGCGTCCCATTTTCCCATTTATTTACATATTTATTTATTTATTTGTTTAAGTCACAACAATAAAAGAGATACCTCTACTTCTACCGATATGGCTCCTAAAATCAAGACCAAGGCCTCTGCCACAGCTGCCCCCAAGATCACCTACAAGGGTATGTATTTGATTGTCGATGTTTGGTTTTGTTCAGGATAAACAAAAGAGACTAAAACAAACCCAGTGGGGGGAAATTCTAGGACCTCACCAGGTATATATATTTTACAAATTGTGAACTTGAACATCGAGTGTCATTCTCCTCATCCAGTTACTAACCCCAGACATGATCAAGTCCGCCATCATTACCCTTAAAGAAAGAAATGGCTCCTCGTAAGTTTTCCGTGACCAGTTTTTTCTCCCTTTTCCTTTCCGACAATTTACTAACCAATTTGTATAGTCGCCAAGCATTGAAGAAGTACGTCCAATCTAACTTCAATCTCAAGGCTGCCAACTTTGATGCTTTGTTCAACACCGCTGTGAGAAAGGGAGTTGAAGTGGGTGACTTTTTGCAGCCCAAAGGTCCTTCTGGTCCAGTCAAAGTGGCCAAGAAAGGTAAGGTGGATGTTAAAGATATTAAGGATGCGAGTGTTACTAAGAAGGTAGCCAAGAAGGCAAAGGTTACCAACCCCGTTAAGAAGCCTGTCTCCAAGACCGGCACCGCCAAAACAGCAGCCACTGCTAAAAAGGCCTCCTCTTCTACAACCAAGAAAGTCGCACCCAAAAAAACAGCTGCCTCCAAGAAGTCACCAGCAAAGAAGTCAGTGACTAAGTCTGCTTCCAAGGTTACAAAACCAGCCACCAAGAAGACTGCTGCCAAGAAGACAACGAAGACGACGGATGTTGCCAAAACCGCTAAGAAGGCTGCTCCTAAAAAGAAGGCCTCCAAGTAAGCGGAATTGTATATTACTCTGATTTGTTTCTTGCTGTTTGTGTTAGTAATCCTATGTGTATTAGTATTTGTATCCAGTATTTTTGTTTGATATCTTCATTTTCTATTGAAATCCATGTTTATCTTTTGTTGATTTGCTCTATTTATTTTGCTCTCGCATTTTGCAATCGAAATTAATTTTAGTGGATTTTCCGTTTCCTGTTTTGGCTGGCTTTGCTCTGCAGGAAACCAATCACCGAATGTCCAAGCCAACTGTTGCCATTATTGTAGCTGCCTTGAAGAAGAATGGAGGTATTGGATACCAGGGGAAGATGCCGTGGCGTCTTAAGAAGGAAATCAAGTACTTTAGAGATGTGACTACGCACACCTCGAGCCCCGATAAAATCAATGCGGTGGTGATGGGACGCAAGACATGGGAATCGATTCCGGCCAAATTCAGACCGTTGCCTAATCGGATCAACGTTGTGTTATCGCGATCGTATGTGGGAGCCTCGGTCCAAGAAACCAATGTGATCCACGCTGATTCCGTGACAACTTCGCTTGTTGCATTGGAATCTCATGCGTCCGAAGTCGAACGGGTATTCATTATTGGTGGTGCAGAGATCTACAACGAGTTGATCAAAGATAACCGGGTTTCTCATTTGTTGATTACAGAAATCGACACCGTGGATCCCACAACCGAAGTACCAATGGATACGTTTTTGCAATTTGGATTAGACAAGTCTGATGTGTGGCAGCGAGCATCGCAGCAGGAACTACAAGCATTTATCGGTGACGACATTGTGCTCGAGTCAAACATATTCGAGGGAGACTTTTGTTATAACTATACTTTATGGGAAAGAAAGTAGGTTTTTCTATTATAAATATATGTACATCAATTTAATTCGGGATCAAACACCTTCATTCTCGAGGTGATCCGCAAGTCAGTGACCAAATCCTGAACCCATTCGGAGTTCTTTTCACGGCCAGTTTCTACCCATTTCTTGGGCCAGTCCAATTCTTCTTCCTTGGCCTGGTAAATATCTTTTTCCTTAAAAGGTCTTGTTTTGTTGTTCACAATCGCAGTAGTCCGGAACCCGTAGTCGTCAGCCAATCTTCTCTTGGTGTAAAAGCGATAAACCTTTTGCGGTATCTTCATAAACCCAAGGAGGTTAGGCACAGAATAGACATAAACTGGCTGTTCAAAAAAGATTGGAACATTGTTTTCCTTGACAGTGGTGCTTAAGTCAAGTTCTGGGGCCAACACGGCGTCGCCATAGCTTTCGGGACGGATAAACGGTTTCCAAACTGGTTCCCTCTTTTCCTCGTCTTCGTCTTCATCACGGACATGGTTGCCCTCTGCCTCGTCTTGTTCGCGTTGCTTCTGCTTTTCGTCTTTGATCTTCTGTTCCTCGTCAATTAGCTCCTGGGGCTTTTCTAATGGACCCAATAATCCTTCGTGGAGCCCTGTCATGTATTCTTTGTAGGCACCACGTCCAACACACACAACACCACCAGCCACCTCTGTAACTTCGTCATCGCTCTTGGGTTCAATCGGTTCAAATACTTGGTATAAACCCAATACATCCTTGGCTTCATACAACTCCTGTCTTTTGGTCAAAACCTCATTGTCTGGCGATGGTTTCCTTTTGAAAAGCGACACCAAGTCCTCCTTGAAAAACTTGGTCCATGAACGGTCGTACTGCTGTTTCTGGGCCTCAGCCGCATCTGCTTCTGCAGCAGCGATCTTGGCCCGACGCAACGACCGGATCTTTTCTGCCACATTGACCCGGATATCGCCCTGTCTCGTCTCACTGAAGATCTCGTAGTCCATGGCACTGGCGTTGAGCACTGGTTTGATGAACTTACGGAACAACTTGACCGATTCATCGAGGTAGTCGTTGGGCGGCGGTGCGATGTAGATGGTCAACTTACGGGGTGTTCTATCGGTTCCGTAAGCCTGTTTGCTCAACTCTTCAACACTCAGCATCCACTTGGTTCTGATCTTCTTTTGCTCGTACTTGTCGTACATGATACCGCCCCCGGTGACGGCCAATACTGTCCAGAATATCATCCAGTTTCTCGATGGAAGCGAAAAACGGGGGATTCCCATCATTCGAAGCGCAGGATTCTTCCATTGTTTCTTCACTTTGGGTTTCGTCTCGCCCAAACTCGCCTTTGTCTGGGGCTTTTCTTCAGAACCAGACATCTTCCCGCGGCCGTTACGAAAATTGTGTCAACTTTTTTGAAGAAAGATGATTTAAATTTTTTTGTGCGACCACAAGAGAACCTAGGTTAAATTTTTAGGCTCTATAGAAATTCTCCAACTCTGCGACCAAATTGTCATGAACCAAGTTCTTACCGATAAACACCAACTTGTTCTCTGTGACTCCGTCAAGTAATCTGCCACCCTCTATTATATCGTAGGTATCTCTTACGCCCTGGACAACCTTGACAGTTTCGCCATTGCGATGCACAAGCAAGCCTTTGAGACGATGCACCTCGACTGCCTGGCCGTTGGCAGTGTTTTCCCATAAAATGTGCTGGATAAACCGCTCCACTTGGTCAAATTGATTGTCACTGGCACAGAAGGGGAACCCGAGCGTTACGGTCGTGATTCGGCCATCGTGGAACGATGTCTGCGGCCTTGAGCCAAGCAGCGCCGCGATCCTGTCATTGGCCTCGTACGCATGGAGATCCAAAATCTTGTCCAACTCAATATTGCCAAAACTCGTAGTATGGATCGGTGACGTATCGTTGATGTTTCTGATCCGCTCGGTGATTGCAGCGGTCTGCTCCTGTGTCACCTTATCTATCTTGTTGATAAGAATTGTATCAGCAAGAGCTACTTGTAGCTGGGCAGTGGTGATTCCTTCAGCCCATTTGCTCTGTTCGACCTCGATCTCTTCGGGTGACACCTCCAGAAGATGATTGTTTTCAACGTGCCAGTGACCACCCACATCGTCCAAGCACTCAAGAATATGCTCGGAATCTACTACCGTCACCACACCGTCTATATAAATATTGGACGCGAGACCTTCGTCTAACCAGAACATCTTGGTAATTGGCGCAGGATCGGCTATTCCTGTTGTTTCCAACAATATGTAGTCAATCTTATCTTTCAGATTCTCAATCAACTGCTCAATCGCAAGCACCCCGTTGTCTTTCACCGTACAACAAAGACACCCATTTCCAAGATCAAGCCATTCTTGTATCGCCTCGTTCTTCTCGGTATCTTTAATAGTAACAGACTTCTCGATCACCGACGAGTCACCAAACTCGTTGAGAATTATCGCTAGTTTCTTGTTTGACTGTCTACCTATCGTCTCTAAAAGCGTCGACTTGCCTGACCCCAAGTACCCGGTGATGATCGTTATTGGGATCTTTTTGCCAGGACTTGGAGTCGTCAGTTTTCCTCCAAGATTTACCACACTGGGAACCGCCAGTTCGTCTTGAATGTTACCTTCAACAGCAGCACCATCCAAGTCTACTACTAATTCTGGAATATCCATTTGAACCACCAATTGTATGTATTTTTAGGTTTTGTTTGCTCGCTAGTAAATTTACATTTATATGTACACTATATTACACTAGAAACTGGAATAACTACCCAGTCGTTGTACTCTCTCCTTCAATTTGCTCACTGGAGAAAACTTTGGCTCCAAGTCGTTCTCCAACGGTAAAAGAATCGGCGTCACTTTACGCAAATGCCTAGAAACAGTACCACCACCACCAGTTTTTGACTGATTAACCGAAACTGAAGGCTCCAATTTCATGGGAGCAAAATTAGGCGGTGCTGGGGGGAGAATGTCAGAGTACAGTTTCGTAGAAGATTGTAGCCGTGCCGTAGTTGAATTCAAAAGTATTTTTTGTTTGGCAGGACGCTGTCGTATAGGCGTAGATGAACCTTTGGCACGGCCAAAATGCTGCCGTAACTCATTGATCCGTTCCTGTTTGATTCGTTGAGTGGTTTCTCCTAATTTGAAAGGACTTATTCTCGTCCTAGCAGGAGTAGACGGCACGTACTGCAGCTTTATTGGAGTATACAAGTAACCTTGATGGGAATCATATGACTTCTTGCTCGCTAAGGGGGACTGGTTACTCACCATACTACTATTCGCTTCATCAAAACTATCATCGTGTGTCTTCTTTTCACGATATTTGTACACCCAAAGATCAAATATAGCTCGCATCTTGTTGCTGTTATATCTCTCAATAAAAATGTCACAACTCTGTTGGTTCCGGCGATTTATCTTGATATGTTTCATTTGCCAAAGCCGGATAATATCCTGGGCTTGTCTAAAATCCTTATTATCCATGTAGTTCTCCAACACGTCTTGTAGATACGCCCCCTTGTTGACAAAATGGTTGTACCAAATCATTAGGTATTTCTTATATAATAATGATTCAGCAAGCGATTCTGCCTGAATGGAAAGAGACTGTTGTTTCATCGTTACCAGTTTCCATTGACTAAAAATCACACCAACTGCACCTGAATTTTTCCTGAATATGTCACAGTGGCCGTTCAATCTGTGCTCTCTTATCCTTTGACGATTACACCTTTCTGCCCACATCCTGAAAAACTTGCTCTTTGTATAAGGCATTGAAACCTCCCTTTCAAAGACATTCAATTGATGGTTCAAGTTCCCTTCCTTTTGTTGCAAATATTTCTTACTCCATTTCTGGAAGCTAGCTCGTAGTATGAGTTTATCATTCAATGTTTGTTTGTTGGAGATTACCGAATCACATATCTTTTTAAGCTCCTGCTTCTCGTGCATCTTGGTAAGTATCTTGTCATAAAACTTACCTTTAGCATTCACGTCGGCAATACCTTGAAACACACTGATATTTTCGACTCCAAATCTCCATACGTCAAAATGTCTCTTAACCAATGTCTCATGATAGAATCGTTCGGATTTGCAATCAAATGCAATTGAATTTGTCATTTTATGTCGCCATTTATCAAAGGTACTCCTGTACAAAGTCTGGCAACAATTACCGGAATTAACTCGTAATTTATACGCAACTTTCCATTGATTGAACACACTTTTTTGAGTGAAATAGTTGAAATTTGCTCCTTTCTGAACTCTATGTATCTTCCAAATATTAAAGTAATGCCGTAATGAATGTTCTCGTTCAAAGTCTCTAGCCAATTCTGTGATATCTCTCTTCGCTTTCATGTGTCCCAACAATTTTTTGACAATTGCAACATCTTTTCCATATCTAAACTGGTCGGCACGCTGCTTTAAAAGAAATTTTTTGACCCACTGGTCTTTGAAAGTAAACTTCAACAACTGCAAATTCCTCCGAAAGATAGCTTCATTCGCAGCATCTTCCAACTTACTTCTTTGTTTCCAAATAAGTAAGAATCTTGATGTTACGTATTCTTTTTCAAGAGTGGATAATCTTTGAAGTTTATCGGTAATATTTGTATCGGTGGATGATCCTGAAACTTCAAATTTCAGAAACCACTTTTTCCAGTACAATGACTTGAGTGTTTTCTCTTGCCTACTTTTGAATTGTAGTTGGAATTCAATAGCAACGGCTCGTAACCTTTTTAACGAGTCATGTTTTCGTAACAAAATCTCAAATGTCTCCAGAAGAATCTTATTTCGGTCAAAGGTGACTGCTTGATTGTAGCTTGCTTGGTTGGCTTTAACCTTCGCCGTCCATACTCTGAATAAGCGTCTTTCAAAGCTCTGATCAGATCGTAATTGAATCATCTTGTGATATTTCATCTTTGAAGTTAACCTAAGAAAAAACTTGCGTTCCAACTCTCGTTCCTCGAAATAACTTGTTTCCAACTCCAAAGCATGTACCTTTCTACTTTTCCCAAACCATTTTTTCAAATATTTTCTTGGAATTTTCTGATGATCACTGGTTAAAAATGAGTTCAAATGGCCATTAAGCACTTTAATGTGTTGGATTCTCTTGTTCCATGACATGAACACTTTCTTTTTCGTTTCAAAACTCTTGTTAAATTCAGCAACTGCAATTTTCATCAAGATCGAATTCCTTGAGTCAGTTAAGCCTTGAACCAGTAACCTCAAATGAACTTTGTAAAATTCGTCAACAGTTGACTTGATTGATTGATTGGGGATATCATCTTCGTCATTTTCAAAGTCAACAATTTCATTCACCAATTTCACCACACTTTCAATGTATTCTAAATCCTCCGGGGTTGAATATGTGGGGAGAACGTCGTACAAAAGAATAAGATAGTGCTTGAAAGTACTGACAAATAGTAGGTTGAAATTAAGGCCAAACTCGTTTAGAATCTGTATTATGTGTCTTGAATTATCAAAAATCTTTCCCTGATCCTCCCTCGAGTATGGATGTGACGTAAACAGGTTAGGTTGAGCTGGTGGGTTGGAGGGCATAACTTGATTCTTTGCATTCATTTCAGGAAATATATCTATCCTTTCAAAAGCCGCATCAGATACATGTTTGTAAAGCAGGGGCAATATGATCATATTGTGGTGGGTTTGATCTTGGGTGAAAAAGTTGATGAACTGGGTGAGTTTTAATTCCTTGTATTTAAAATCAGACAACTCAAAGAATTCAAATTTAGTGTGTTTCTTAAACATTTTGACCATGAGTCTGGCATACTTTTTAATTTCCAAGTGGTGACCAGACCTAAAGCTGAAAAGTCTTAGAAGAAGATGGTAAATGTTAATAAATTCTTGGTTGTTGCTGAAGAAATCGAGTGGTTTGGTTAATTTCTGCTCTGAATCGTAGCTAAAGATGGAGTCATCATTGTCGTCGTCGTCGGCATCAACGTCATCCTTGTCGTTGTGTTCTTCCACAAAACTGTCAAGGTAGTCAACAATGTTTTGGGTATCTTGGTCGTTCAAATTGAGGTTTGATACGAGTTCTTGTTGGATTTGGAGTTCGTAGGCAACACATCGTGAGAGGTATGAAACGAGTTGAGATTCGGAGTTCAAGTGTAATTTAAAGAAAAATTCCAACAATTCGGCAAACTTGGCAAGGATGGTGGCATATGAGTCTTTTACTCGGGCAGGTTTCTTGTCAGCATTCAGTAAAAGGGTATATATTGATCTGAGAATGGTCGATGAATTGACATCGATATTTTGGTGTTCAGTAGCCTTGTGGATATGTGCATTGGCAGTGACATATTCTATTATATTGATGTTTGGTGTATGGTTCTTTGGCACATAGTATATGAGGTCTAACTTTCCGATATTGGACTCCAATATGAGCGGGAGGTGCCGCTTATCTTTGTAATTCAAAAGCTGGAGAATATTGGACACTGTGCTTATCAAGAGACGCTCATACTCCATGTCCGAGCCCACATATACATGGAGCGTATGGAGATCCTTGAGTGTCTGTTGAAGAAGTCCATTTAATGGTGTATGGACCATCAGCTCTTTTATCGCGCTCTTTAGGGCCACCGCTTTTCTGTATTTTGAAATTATTATGTATATTTATTTTTATCTTTATTTTTCTTTTGGTGTTGTGTTTGAGCCCTGGTCAGCTGAGTACCCAATCTAAATTTAACCTTTGAGACTTCACTTACAAATAGTCAATAGGCACAACTATTCGAAACGTCCACATTCAGAATGCTGCTGCTGCAGTCTTACTCTCGAAAGTCTTCTGCTGAGGATATGAATCGCCCGTTTCCTTATGATACATCTCGTATTAAACTTCCTTTCAACGCAAGCAACGGGTCCCGGCTTAGTGTATACAGCGATTCCAATGACCCAAGTGCGAAGACAAGACCCAACTCCCGAATATATTCTGATAGTGTGGTGAATCCACGTATCTCCAGTTTTGGAGTGCCGCCAAAATTCCCCACCTCCACCAGTTCCCAGGACTTTTCCCGTCGTGGAGATATGGTGAGAAGCGAGCCCGACTTTGACTTCAACTTTGGGCCTCTTGCCACCACTACCAGCCCCTCGCAGCATCTCACAATTGACACCAAACCCAATCTACGAGCACCAACACCACCAGCATCAGGAAACTTCAGTTTCTCTGAACACGACGACTCCGTACACGAATTCCAAGTCTCCGCCACAAGCTCTACAGTCCCCTCACGCTTCATGTCAGAGTTTGTCAGCCCCATAATAGAATCTCCTGGTGATGATACACCTATTTTGAAACATAGTTTCATTGTTCCAAACCCAAATCCCCTCGACTGTATTATCATAGGAAACAATAATGAGAACTCCGCATCCTCCATCGATCTACAACAACGAGTTCGTCCGGGAGATTTTATTCCCGACTCAATGAGACTGGAATTACCTCCTCGAATCCAGAGAGAACAAGAACACAATCGGAATAATTCGGAAACATCTGCCACCTCTGTTACATCGTCTGCATCTACCTCAGTCAATAAAGATAAACGATTTGTCAAATATGCGATGAATACCCAAACAGCACACACAAGCTCTTCCAAGAAATGGCTGATTGGAAATGTCTTGAAATGGTTAGACCAACACAACTTCAACAACTCGTGGAAGGAAACCTTCCTCAAGAACGAAATATCAGGGAACCGTTTTCTCGAATTGGGAAACTTTGAGAAGGATTCGATGATTTGGAAACAGTTTTCCAAGTTTTTGCTGCTAGACAACGAATACAATACCATCGATAGGTTCATCAACCTCTTGCACATCGACATAGAAGCTGAGGAGGAAGAATTCTTGCCTCAGTCAAGAAAGCTATCGGGAGAATCCATATCCCCGGTACATTTGACGACTAACAATGCAAAGCAAGAATATAGAAAATCCACTCCTATTTTTCAAAAGAACTTATCCTTTACCTCGGTAGCGACAGGCTCGTTGGCTTCAAGCACGTTTCAAAGGCAGAGACCGTTTTCCTACGTTGATCCAAACAACCACAAGCAAAAAGACCTTTCAGCATCATCATCATCATCATCACCTCACAAGTTCTTTAGAAAGCACCACAGAACCACTTCAACCGATTCTCGAGAGTCTGTAAGTGCGCCCAACAGCTCAAGTTCTACTTCTAGTATGCCATTGCCCCTTAAAATGGGTGTTGGCGAAGAAAATGTATCCACTACTCCAAAGGGAAAGTCAAAGACAAATACTCCTACAGCCAAGATAAACCCCAAAAAGGGAGGATTTATAAATACCTTGAGAAAGTATGGTGGTGACAGGGCAGCAGAAATTGTCAAATCTGCTTCTTCGAACCGTAGCAGCAGTTCAAATCCCAAGAAGACGAGGCCTGAAAGAAGGTCAAGCCCTATTCGAGAATCGTTGGCTACTGATCTGTTTTCAAAGGCTAGTATTCCAGTCATTGAGCAACCAGCAGCAAATAGATATTCATTAGAGGCCAACTTTGTTGAATCTCCAGTCAACAGTTTGGCAGCTGAAGAATGTTTTGCTGGAGGATCGGATACAAAGCTGGTCTTATCGATTCCAAAAATTGATATCAAGAGTGTTGATAACACAGTACCAGATAAGTATCTTCCACATCCATTTAACACGGAGGGTATTACTATTCTTGTAACAAAGGATAATGTGCTGTTTATTCCCGTAATAATAAAGCCAAACGAAATTGATAATGCTCTAAAAATCAAAGAAATATGTATTAAATCCGTTGAAATGGCCAACTATGGATCTATATCATTTCATTTGACCGATTTCAATGCAAAGGAAGGTGTTTTCCTTCCTGATGACGTCTTAGTGACTTCGGTACTGAACCAAGTACTTCCTAAATTCTTAATTCGGCAAGAAATTGGCTCACCTGCTGGTACGGCTATTTCTTCTGACTCTAAATCCTTTGAGATTAGAGGTGATGACGTGCATAGATATCCAGAAACACCACAATATTTGCTACAGGGATTACAAGATAGCAAGGTTGACTACTTGAATTTCAAGGAATTGGTACCAACCTTGAACAAAATCAATGAGGTTTCAACATCAACAACTCACGAAAAACCTTCCCATTTCCCACTAAAACTAGCTTTCCCCATTAACAGAGGTGCTAAGAGCTCTTCAAAAGTTCCATCCTTGGTTATCAACACCAATCAGGTTCTCGAACCTAATGAGTCTGGTGCGTCGCCCACTTCGGCATATTCAATGCACTCTACAAGCTCGCACAACACGTTTAGGGTGCTTCGTAGAGAGGGAAGAGAGATTGATTTTGATAAAAGGAGAAAGTCTCCATACGAAACAAAGGCTCCAAAATTAATTCCAAACATTTACTCTTCGTCACTAGCCGAATACCGGTCACCGATTACAGCAACAACAGTTATTCCTTTCAAAGATGATCCGGTTTCCAAAGGTTCCCCTAACTTAGAAGTTCCATTAAGATTGCCACTG
Source organism: Teunomyces stri (assembly GCA_030563165.1). NCBI lineage: Eukaryota > Fungi > Ascomycota > Pichiomycetes > Serinales > Debaryomycetaceae > Teunomyces > Teunomyces stri. The sequence goes on from JAKUBI010000023.1 coordinate 88,141, forward strand.
TTTACAAGAACAAAGAGTCAGGAGGATGCTGATCCAAGAGCAGAGGAAAGGGCTATAGTTGCAAGAAGAGCGGCTCCACCTCCTCCCTTGACAAAGAATCAGAGTTTTAAGCGAGCACCATCTGTAATGGCCAATCCGATATTATCTAGAGATGCTTCAATCCGCTCGGGTGAGCTTTCAAGGAGTCGGCACAGTATTAGATCTACCATCACTCGAAATGCTGAAGCGTTCAAAGAAAATAACATTTCTTTTGATACAGCACCCTTGTTCAACGTCCTCGATGCAGCAAGGGCATTTAGAGGGGGGAGTGATGATGATGACAACGATGGTGACGACTTCTTTGTCAAACCTGTTAGTGACAATACTCCCAAACATAATGATGATGACGATGACTTCTTTGTCAAGCCTGTTAAAAGCAATACTCCCAAACCTAATGATAATGACGACGAAGATGATTTCTTTATGAAATCTATCAAAAGCAAGTCTCATGCATTACCTTCTCCACCAGCACACGATTCTAATGATGATTTCTTCATGAAGTCAGTCAATTTGCCTCAACAACCACCTCAGCAGCACTTCCCTATTAATCGCATGACTGTTAGACCACCGGTCGAAGAAGTGTACGATAATCTTGAGAAGTACTTCCCTTACACCAATTTAGATAAACCAATCATTGAAGACTTGCCTGCTTCTCCCGTGGTGAAGCTAGAGAGTGTTGCTAGAAAGCCAACCATTTCCAGAACTTTCTCCAATGCTAACATTTCACCTGTACATCCAGATGATGATGAGGTTATTTACGGTGAGAACCAAGCACCCAAATTAACTCGTCGTATGAAGACTATTCGTGTTGTTGCCAATGAAGCTCGCCGTACAAGGTTGGAGAAGAAGACTGTTTCTCCGGCCAATTCTATTCTTAGTCGTGGCAATAGTGTTGGACTTACACGTTCTAATACTAAGATGTGGGGTCAAAAGGTAATTGAAGTGACTTCCACCGAGATAGAGAAAGGGTTTGTTAGTAAGCTCCGTAAGAGCAGTGGTAACTGCGTTGAATTTGCCTGGATTAAAGGTGAGCTTATTGGGCGTGGTTCCTTTGGTGCTGTGTTCTTGGGTTTGAATGTGACTACGGGTGAAATGCTTGCAGTGAAGCAAGTAGTAGTTGCTCCTGACAGAAGCAAATCATCTGAGGGAATCAATGCATTCCATAAGGAAGTAGAAACGATGAAAGATTTGGACCATGTCAATATTGTTCAGTATCTCGGTTACGAGCAGAATGGGAACATCCATAGTTTGTTCTTGGAATATGTTGCTGGTGGGTCGATTGCGTCGTGTATGAAATCATTTGGTCGTTTCGAGGAAACCTTAATTCGGTACATCACCAAACAAGTGTTGTTGGGGTTGGAGTATTTGCATGTCAACAAGATTCTTCATCGTGACTTAAAGGCCGATAATCTTTTGTTGGAGATTGATGGGACGTGTAAGATATCTGACTTTGGTATCTCCAAAAAGAGTAAGGATATTTATGTGAATAATGCTGAGATGTCGATGCAGGGAACTGTGTTTTGGATGGCTCCTGAAGTGATCGATAGTATTGTTGAGAACAAGAAGCAAGGGTATAGTGCCAAGGTTGATATTTGGTCCTTGGGGTGTGTTGTCTTGGAAATGTTTGCTGGTAAGAGACCTTGGTCAAACGAGGCGGTTATCAGTGCGATCTATAAGATCGGAAAGACGAAGCTGGCGCCTCCAATCTCCGATGACATCAAGCAATTAGTATCTGACGATGCAAAGAATTTCATTAACCAGTGTTTTGTCATTGATCCTGAAGAAAGACCTACTGCCAAGAGTCTTTTGGGGCATCCGTTTATGACGGTAGACCCCAAGTTCCGGTTTGAAAACACGAGGTTGGCGCAGATGATCAAATACAATACCAAGAAGCGGTCCATGCGGCCCCATTGACAAGGATGTGAAATGACTATTTACAGTTTTATTGTTGCATACTTTTATATAAATTACCTAGGTAAGCTTCAACTCATTTATGGTCAACACAGTTTGGTGGGGTTCCACAGGGAATGTTTTTAATCTTCTGCAACGCTGCTTTTTTCTGTATACCTCGTAGTATGGTTCTCTTGTGATTTCAACCACACTGGCCTTCAATTGGTAGAAGCTGGGATCTATGCCGTTGTCGTTGTTGTAAGTGTAGTCGGGAGAGCCCAAGGTAGTGACGTCGTTCAACACCAACAGGTCACCGACCTCGGCATTCTTGAGTTTATATGGAAGATATACCTTGTCGCCCTTGGTGACGAGGTAAGGCATGTTGTGGAGCTTGAACACGGCATAGAGGTTCTGCGAGCCATTCGAGTTGATTTTCAACGGCAAGATATCTGCTGCAGTGGTTGGAGTAGCTGCTGCTGCCGTCGCACGTGCACGAGCAGCCGTTGTTATCATACGACGGAACATTTGTACACGGAAAGTAATATGTCAAAAGGTTCTGGGTTCTGACAGGTTTGTTAAACCTTTGTTTTTTGTGTAACGAAAAAATTTCAAAAGAAAAATTTTTGAACCATTCGCCAACTGGGCACGACAAAGGGACCTGCTTTAGTTACGTCGAGGAGGTCAAATACCGGCGACGATTGGTTTTTTTTATTTTATCATCTCCTTTTCAAGTACACCATTGGTTTTGTACAAGAATAACAACTGATTCCAGCTATACCATCATCCCAATACTATCCCCTTCCACCTACGTTCCTCCATCCACAACGCGCCAATGTCTGGGTCGTTCTGGAAGTTCAGTAATGGCTTTACGTCGCTTTCAAACATTTCGACGTTGCTCGAAAATTATTCCATCAATCGTGAATCAAGCAATGATCTCTACGCAAACTCCTTCGATGTGTGTATGAAATTGTTGGATGAAAAGGACTTGCTCCAAGAGCTCCTATCCAACAATCCCATGTTGTTGGAGTTTTTACGTGAAGACAATGTGTTGACTTTGTTGGTGGACTTGGTTTTAAGCGAAGGAAACGTCAACTCCTTTACTCCAAAGACCAATTCTGAACCGAGTCTGCCGCAATCTTCGTCACACGAAGCAGATGCAGATGCAGATGCAGATGCAGATGTAGAACCAGAACCACATCAAGAACAAGAGAAGGAAAAGAAAATTGACGAAACTGACGACGACGATGACGATAAATTCGAGGACGCGGAAGAAGCAGAGGACGACGAGGAAACTCCAGAAGAACAGGCATCACGCAAGGCTACCATCGCTGTCGAAATATTGAGTGCAGACGTATGGTCTCTCACCGATACTGTGATGGAATCAACCACCAACCTCAACAAACTATGGTCGATTCTCGACTCCAAAACACCCTTGTCCATCAGCTTATCCACGTACTTTATGAAAATTATGGAACATTTACTAGACATGAAATGCGACGAAATGATCACTTACCTAATAGAAAACCAGCCCAACTTGGTGGAAAAGTTTATGAACCACCTTTCCAATCCACCATTGATGGACTTTTTACTTAAATTAATATCTACTGACACGCCAGATAACTCCACTGGTATAATAGATTTCTTACAGAATCAAGACTTGATCACTCACCTCATCCAATCGTTGAAAATTTCTTCCGATACCACCGGAGAAGACTTTGATTTTGCCTTGGTCAAACAGAGCTCAGCAGCAGACTTCTTGAAGGCATTAATCACCATCTCTGCAAACTCCACCACCGATAACTCAACTATCGGACCCAACGAACTCACAAGAGAATTGGTTTCTTTTGAACAGATGGACGCTTTATGCTCAATAATGTTGAAGGGAGGCTATGCATTGGCCAACGGTGTGGGTATCGTAATAGAAATTATTAGAAAGAATAATTCTGACTATGATATCTTGCCGGTGTTATACATAACCCTCGAAAGTCACCCTCCAAATGGAAGAGATCCGATCTACTTGGGCCATTTGCTCAAGGTCTTTGGCAGTAATATTGCCAATTTTAACAACCTTTTAATGAGCGAGGTCCATGGAACCGAAAATAATAAACTTAGAACTCCGTTTGGTGAGATTGAACCGTTGGGTTTTGAACGGTTCAAGATTTGTGAGTTGATTGCCGAGTTGTTGCACTGCTCTAATATGGCTTTGCTCAACGATAACAAAGGTTTTGATGTTGTAAAGGAAAGGGACGAGTTGAGAAACAAAATGAAGGTCTATGATCCGATCAGCTTCAAGTATAATGAGGTTATTGTTCTTCCAAATGAATCAGATACCGAACAGAGTACGGGGGAATCATCCAAAAAAGATGAGGATGAATACTTCAATGATACTATAGATTCTTTCAATTCCAAATTGACTCAAGACGATTCAATGGTTCAACACCAAGATCGTGACGATGACGATGAAGAGCCACATGCCAATGCAAACCTTACTGAGGAACAGATTAGAGCAAGTCCTGTTGTAGGAGACTTTTTAAAGATTGCCTTGTTTGACACCCAAATCATTTCCAATATATTGAGTATGTTTTTCAAGTTTCCTTGGAATAATTTCCTCCACAATGTGGTATTTGATATAGTTCAGCAAGTATTGAATGGGTCAATGGACATTGGTTTCAACAAGTTTTTGGCGATTGACTTGTTCCATTTGGGAGACATCACCAATAAGATTATTGAAGGACAGAAGTTGTGTACCGACTATGAAGAGAGTCACAATGGTTTAAGATTGGGATTTATGGGTCACTTGACGTTGATTGCTGAAGAAGTAGTCAAGTTTATCCAGCTTTACCCTGCAAACACTTTGAGTGAGCTCATAGATGCCAAGGTAGAAGACGACGTCTGGGATGACTACGTGAGCCATGTATTGTACGATACCCGAGAAAAGTACAATGCCATTTTGGGAGGAGGAGACGAAAATGAAGACGAAGAAGACGAAGACGAGAACAATACGTTTGACGACGGGTTGGGCGAGATCGTCGAGGAGGTCAAAACGGGGCTTGTTTTTGACCCCAATACCGACAATGATATCGTAGGCAGTGGTTACGAAGACAAAGAGAAGGACAGCGATGAGTCTGAATCAGACGATGACGATCATTTTACTAATTACATGTCCCAACAGTTGACCAACACTGCTTCGACTGATATAGCTGAAAAGGCCATTGAAACCGAGAATGATACTGATGAATACATCGACCCCAACGACGACGGAATGTCATACAAGAAAAGCAGTCCATTGTATGACTCTACTGGTACATTGTTACCTGCGTCAAGTGAACATGACTTATCTAGCGAAGACTCGACATCGAGCTCGAGCTCTTCCGACAATGACGAAGAAGATAACGATGATGACGATGATCTTGATTTAGACACCGAAGGACAGAGTTCCAGGGGCATGACACTTACGCGGGCAGCCAGTAAGGGCTAGGTTTCTTATCCTGTGCTATTGTTACTTATGATTGTTACGACATTCCTTAATAGCTTTATAAACACAAGTATCAGTTTAGAATACTGCGGAGTCAGTACTAACTCGTCTTCCCTCAATAACCAATGGTGGAATTGTACTGTCTTTATGTTCGCTATCTTGCTTCTTGGGAACTCCTCCCATCAAACCCTTTCTCATAGCAAGAGTAGATGATCTTTCATGGACACCACCATCGTAAAATTCATCCTCGATTGGATACATAAGAATTGTGTTTGTTTTGGTGATAGTTATGGATGTATTTGTCGGCACACAGATCCAGTCACCTCTTTCAAATGTGAGTGGTTCGCTTGCAACAAAAATAACATCCTGTGAACGGTTGAGACGTTCCATCTTGAACAAACCTGGTTCGTATTCAAAGAACTTGGAGCCAGTACTAAAATGGAGTGATGCGGCTTCTTCAGTCTTTGAGGTGATGTATCTGGATACCACCACCGATTCCCCATCGGTCACAGCAAAGTTAAGTAACGAGGGTTCGGAATTGAGAGGCACTTTCCAACCTTTGATCAATTCAATTACCGTTAACAACGCCTTCCTGAGGATTTGATGAGTAAAAGTGACCTTTGGATCGCTTGGATCGTAACCCATCTTGTGCAAGGTATCCAAATAAAGAGCGAAACAGCACTCAGAGTCGGTAGAACCCTGAATGAATAAAAAGTACTGATCTTCCAAGTGGTTAACGAGCTTACGCTTGATCTTATCAAACGCAGAAATGCCACCGTTATGCATAAACATAATTTTGCCAAACGAGAAAGGATGACAGTTGGTCTCACTGAGCACACCTTGTGTCGAAGCTCTAACATGGCCAAACACGAGGTGTGATTCTGTACAAAGTGAAAGATTGTTGAGATTAACATTGTTCCACGCCGGGGTAATTGCTTTAAAGATACATGGTTGATGACTGGCGGAATAGTAGCCGACCCCAAACCCGTCCCCGTTGATTGGATTTCTCATATCCAAACGGAGGCGTGAGTCAAATGATTGATTGATGATGGAATGAGCAGGCTTAGTAAGAAGATCTGAAAGAACCATGGGCTCCCGGCCCTTGTATATCATAAAACGACACATGGCCTGTCCTCTAGATGATTAATGTGTGGCACGAACAACAAAAAGACGTCACTGTCGTTATCATATGTCGCGTGACCTCAAACATCGTGACTCGACGGCTCTTCTTTTTTTTGTCACGCATACCGGGACACACCACGTTCCTTTCTTCCGTGGATATCTCGGGCGAAAAATCTCCATCAATCCGAGGTACGTCTCGGAACTCAAAGTCCGATAACTGATAACGTTCGTATTTAAAAAGCCGGATAATCCCTGGCAACGGATTCAAGAATTAAATCAAAACAACCATGTCTCTCTTCAGAACTTTGCAGAATTCGCCTGCCACCATTAGCATCTTTCACAACACCAAGGTCCCACTCTCCTCGAAGCTTTATCAGCTCTTGAGTAATGCTGATACTCATCAAAAAAAGGAAAAGTTTCAGGTTGACTTGATGCAGAACAAGATGCCCACTTTCGACCAGTACCAGTCACTTATTAGCAATGCAGACAATGCGTCGAGGGCTGCCCTTAGCCAGTGTTATCCTTTCCTTCATGACAAGAAACATGTTGGTCACAGCACCAGCATCACCGTTAAGGGAGTTGAGCCATCGAAGGTATTCACTGAGGGTGAATACAATATCGTTTTCGAGGTTTTCAATAAAGCCCTTGAACATCTGGCTGAGACGTCACATACTCCAGACCCTGCGGATATCTTCCGCGCGCCATTAGTTGTGGACTGGGATCATAACATAGTAGCTGCTGATGAGTCTGGGGTTCGCGAAATCTTGAGCAAATATGACTAGATTTTCGCACCCATTATGTAAATAGGCGATATTATTTATTATGAATTAACGATCACATGAAATCCCTTAAATATTACTGAACAACTTGTTGTAATGCTTTTGTATATATATATATATATATATTTACCATGTATTACACGGCCTATAATCTTATATCAGCAATACTTTGGACCTATATTCTCTACCAGTCTATTTTCGATCAGAATGTGAATGTGAATGGTCCCTTACCCCACAGCTTCTTGGTATACACCCAGTTGTTCAACTCGACACTCGAAATAATGCACTCTGTTATTGGTGTTACGGCTACCCTGTTAGCGTCCGTCACTCTTCAGTCTACTGCTCGAAGCTTGATCACATTGGGGATCTGCTACAAACTTCCTCAGTCCCCAGGTAATTTCCACTGGACATTCACTGGTTTAAGAATAACCTGGTCAATTGCAGAAATATTGCGTTACAGTTTCTATGTTTTAAAACTGGTCCATTATCGGCTGTCAGTAGTTCTCTGGCTTCGGTATTCGTTGTTTATTTTGTTGTATCCTATAGGTTTATTATGCGAACTGTACGTGGTTTATCTCTCATTAGACAGTACTGCTGGAGGATACTATGGTTTCTTAATATTTGCTTTAAGCATGTACATCCCGGGATTCTTGTACTTGTATAGTCATATGCTCAGGCAACGGAGAAAGGTATTGGGAAAGCATGAAATGACTTTCCATACAAATGAAAAAATGAAATTCTAGCCAGAGACAACTACCAAAATTTAGTCCTTGGATGTTATTTAATTGCAATCAGATAAGATTTAGAGTTTAAACTTAATGACTTCGAAAATTTCCTAAATTAATAACTGGGAAATGCTATGAAGAACATGACAAGCCTAAAATATAAGACATTATCCTTTGAAATAATTCTTTTGGTGATCTAGTTATTGTTTGAGAAGATTCGTTCCGTTCCTTCTACAGTCCTCATAGATCACCTATTTTCTTGAAGGAAGTTGAAAAATAATTTATAGTTGAAAAGAGCTGGTAGTTGCTCCATTTAGGTTTCCATTGTTTAATGATGTTATTATGAACTTTTCAGGCTGCAAGAATGGGTTGTAGGTGAGTTTTCTTGTGACTTGGGTTCATTTATTAAATTTTTGTAATTTTAACAAATTTCAATATTTTCAATATTTCCATGATTGATTTTATCTGAAGTATACCAGGTCGAGGTAGAAGTCTTTGGGCATTGGTTCAGTATATATTTTCAACAAGTAGTTGTGTTTTTATTGAATTCTTCTAGGTTAGTTAGATTACTCAATTTCCTGCATCGCCCAAATATTAGATCCAACAGAAATATTTCTCCCAACACCGAACCATGTCTCATCCTCAGAAGTGGCTCATTGCCTACAATTCAATCTCTGCCTCATTATGGTCAATTGTTTTGTTTAATACCGTCTTTTTGGGGCTTACTCTTGGACAGCCTTTTCTCTTTGAAAAAACCGGCCTTATAACCACGGTTATCCAGTCATTCGCTGTTGTTGAAATATACAACTCGGCCACTGGAATTGTTAGATCGCCTCTTTTCACCACTGCCACTCAGGTCCTGTCAAGATTGTTGGTTGTCTTTGGTATCTGTCAGCTTCTTCCAAACTCTCCAGCCAATTTCCATTGGGTTTACATTACGTTGTGTTTGAGTTGGTCCATTACCGAGATTATCAGATACTCCTATTATGCTTCTAACTTAAGAGCTCCTGACAACGTTCCCTACTGGTTAACCTGGTTACGTTACACAGCCTTCTACGTTTTGTATCCCTCAGGTGTTTTCTCCGAAACCTTTATGATTTACTTGTCATTAAATGAAGCTACAAACATCGTCGGTGCGTGGTACGCATGGACCTTGAGAATTTTGCTTGTCACTTACATTCCTGGTTTGTACATGCTTTACACCTACATGATCAAGCAAAGAAAGAAGGTGTTGTATCCAAAGAAGAAGGCTCAATGATTAAATAGGCACCTTTGTATATTTTTAAGTAGCCTCTTGTAAGCCATCAATCCAACCAATAACCCGCTCCACGTAGTTGAATATGGTATCCTCCTCGATGAACTCAAATGGTTCAACTGCTTTTGGTTTGCTGCTGCCTGTCAAAAAGGTTCCAAATGAAAAGCCCTTTGACTTTACAGGACTGCTTTTCTTGTTCTGTTCAAAAACCACCCGGAAATGTGTAATAATGTAAACCGAATCGTACTTCATTATTAATTTCGAAAGGATTCGGGTAATTAGATAGTTTGGTGTGTATTGGTACCACCTCAAGTTCCAACTGATAAGCTTCATTAACTGAAGCAAGATAAAGTCAAGCTTCAAATATTCTTCTTCCAAGGACTTAGCAAACCCCTCGTAATGTTCTGTCAGTTTTAAAACTAACTTGTTGCTGAAAAACTTTAGTTCGTAATCATCGTTGAACAAATCAATATTGGAGTTTGTAGTTCCACTCAAAATAAATTCATCATAGATTTCTAACAATTGAACAGTACCAAAATAATCAAAGCCCCCTTCGGTTGAAGCGCCAAGAATACTTGTCATCAATGAACTAATGGATTCCTTGAGATTATATTTGACTGACCAGCCCAATAAGCCAAGTATTTCCCATTCGATCACACTGTGTTGTTGTTCTTTGCCGTTAGCTGCAATCATCATTAGGGTCCGAAGGTCATCATAAAGTACAAGGAAGAGTTGGTCCAACCATTTTTCACAAAATACTGGAGCATCGTTCTTGGAGTTATGGTTAACAACATGAGATTTTTCATTTCTTACGGCTGCCACTTTAAATAACTTTTCCTTCAAACGGACTAATTCGTCCCAGCCAACCTCGCCTACCAAAAGTGAAAGTAAATCGTAACACCTACCCCAAGTTGACTTTCTGGAAAAATCAATCATAGAAGAGGAAGCATTACCAGAAGATTGTGAAGCAAGAATACTTCTGGCAGAATTGGGTCCACAAAGCTTTATTAAGGCGGGGTTCACAGAAGATAATTCTCTAGCGGAACAGTTCAAGAGAGGCGACTGGTAAAAGTAATTTCCTGCAATAGGATGACGAATATTAGGATTAAAAATGAATAAATCATGCCAGATCTTGTGGATCGAACCCTCGTCTACTTGAAGATCTTTGGTTTTTAGATTGTAATCAGTAGCATTCACTTTTGGATTGGGGAAGTATGAATTGAATGTACGTTCTGAGATAACTTCTTCAACATTTGCATGTAACCTGTCAATGAAAGTCGACGTAAATAAGTCTTTTATACCCGAGACGTACTCGTTGTTCACTTTCAGCTTATTGTTTAAAATGACTGGCACATTGTTAAAGACAAGCAATGCCTTTTCGTAGTCCTTTATCAAGATGTAGCATAAAGTCAAGCAAAACCATGCATCAAAATCTAATGGAAGTATTTCCACGCACTTTTGTGCAATAATTAGGGCATTTTTGTAATCGTGTCTTGAGATTAAGAATCGGACTTGATCCTGCAATATCAACCCCAGTTGTGTGGAAAACATGCTATTCGTAGACAAATGTGTATGGATAAGCTTGATATACGATTGGTCCATGTTTAAGCCGCTTTGTCCCTTGAAAATACGTAAGATAATATAACTCCACTCTGAATTAGGATATAATGCTTGAATCTCAGACACAGCAAATTCACTTGCTTTTCCGCTTGTATCAAGCTGGCAAATTCTGACCAAGGTATCGACAAGATGGTTCCTATAGTTATTTGTTTTGCGACTGGATTCTCCCTTGTTTCCGCAGGCAGATGGTGGACCGTAGCCAGAGTTGGATCCAGTCAAGTTTGACTTAGGCAAGTACTTCACGAGAATTCTGATGGAACTTATCAAAGCCAACTTATTATCAATGGTGTTGGAGTAGGTGACAAGACCAGTTAACTGTTGTGCTGGGTTATCGAGATGGGTGAAGAGACGCACCAATTGTGTTGTTCGGAGTTCTTCCCAATAACTGAGAGACAACCCTTTAATAGTTTCCCATGAAAAGTTGAAATGCTTGCGATTTCTCTGATCGCTCAGTGGGTTCGGTATGATTTGGTAAGAGCGGTCGATCTGGAGGGGGACTCGACGCAGACTGCTGGACATTTGGATGATAAATTTTGCCTTGAAATCAGACTTGTTGAATACATTATAGGTACAGTAGGTGATGACCATATCTCTCTTGGACGAATTGAGTTTGTCGTTGTTGATTACATCCTTCTTGAAGTAGTAGTTGTTCTGGTCCCGCTCAATACCGATAAGTCCTAAAACGTATTCATCGATATCGATCTCCATGTATTCCAAACGAAGCCCGTTTACGTAGTGATAGAATCCCACATAACCATCGTCTTTGAGCTCGTCGTGTTTGCTCAGAGTCTTTGTGAAGTCATTCATTGTATATTGTGCTGATCTGGAGCCCGAATAACGACCCCAGTGAATGAGATCCGGAGGTCCAAGAACCGGATCCGAACCAACTGATTCCTGAAACTTGGCCCTTTGGCCCAAAGACTCACCAAAATTGGTTTCCCGAAGCCATGGACACACTGCTGGTGTGCTGGCGGGTATAGCGGTGGCATTGCCTGATGAGGCGGTGGATATATGTGGTGAAATGAAAGGAAGAGACACCAGCAGCTTCAGTCGTTGCTGGTCCTGTGTTACATTAATTCTACTGGAAGAATTCATTTTTGATGCTGAACACGATTCAGTGGTTCAAAGCTTGCAATTTAACTTCCGATTTTCTCATCAGATAGTTTATTTTCTTGGAACAAAGTGTCTATATTAATTTTTTTTTTTGCAAAAAATTTAATGATGAATTTTAAGTAAGATTATCTCCTAAATACTTCGTTCAGTTTTCTAAAGTCCTGCTTTTGTTACCAATTCCTGGTAGTGGGTAATTACTTGTGTTAACTCTTGCATGATCTTTGTTATCGGCTTGCCATTGACGAAATCGATGTATCCACGGTCGCCCGATAATCGTGCCAAGTTTTGTCTAAGTTCAAGGGTTGCCGCACAATTTTCTATCCGTGTAACAATATGATTAAGAAGACCAATTAAATCAACCTCTTTGAATGCAGCACCCGACGACTCCAACAAGACACCCGAGGAGTTCTGCAGGAAACTTTCGTTAACAAGAGTTCCTCCACTAATTGAAGTGCACACATTTTCCAATTTCAACGAAACGGTTCTCAATCCATAAATCACCTCAACCGGGAACGTTCCAAAAATTGTGGCCCTGGGCGCTTCTTGATCTTGTGAATTCTGAGCAACTTCAAACCTAATTTTGAGCTTTCTTGGATATGCCAACGTAATTGGCTCGGGTGTTTCAAGACCCTTCAACTTTCTCTCACCTAAATCAAAGTAGTAACACCCAACCTCTTCGATGGATTTAATTTCCTTTTCAATAATTTCTCCAGCACTAACATTACCTTGGTAAGCCTCCATCATCGTCGTACGCTTCTCCATGATATCATCATGGATTTTGTACAATGTCTTCATTTCGGAAAGGAAATCTGAACTAACGGTAATCTGACCACCATCTGCAATAGCACTGATACGAGAAGTACGGTTGACCATGGGACCAAAATAATCCATTCTTCCCGTAACAACATCCGGTTCACACACTGGGGCACCCCAATGTATACCCATACGCACAGAAAGTCCTCTAAAGATAGTGTTATCTTGATTGTCGGTAATCTCGCAGCAATGATCCGTCTCCAAAATTTCCGTTGGCCAGTCAGCTGTAAGCAAATTCTGCTGTACACTGAAACACCAAAGCAAGGCAGATGTTGGAGATGGGAACGAAACCATAAATGCATCACCTTCGGTCTTTACTTCGTACCCACCAACTATTCTCAATTGACGACGCATGATCGAATTGTGTGTTTTGATAGCAGATCTCATTGGCGCAGGATATGTATCCCAGAGTAAGGTAGAATTTTTGATATCGGTGAATACCAACGCCAACTCACCCACTGGAGGATCAATTTCATCTTCCAATCTTCTTAATGAAGAATCACCAGTAATTTGAACTCTATCTCTTCTCTTTTTATTCAAATAAACATCATTTTCACGCCCCAAGTTATGGTATAATGCATTCGAACCGAATTTCAGTCTATTCAATCTCTGGTCACCCAAAGTAAGAACAACAACCGTAATCTTATCGCTGGCACCATAACAAATTGCATAGTCTCTCAACTTCTGAGCTGCCATCATAGGATCATCCTTTTCTTGTCTCAAGATATCCACAGCAATCTCGTAGGAAAGGTAATCCCACAACATTTTCGTTGCCAACACAATCATGTCATCGGTAGAAGTCAATGATATTTCGCAAATATCAGGACCACTTTGGGTATGTGGCAAGTAGTTGAAGAAACCGACACCTCTCGAAATTGGTAGATCTCCATCTAAGGCCCCATCACCAGAAACATACCCACCTGAAGCTCTGATTCTCTCAAACTCAGGTCTATTTGTGGGGTCATGCTTTGTGGTTAAGAAAACATGATCACCATTGTTTCTCGAAAGTAAGGCTTCCGTATCACCAATGTTGGCAGTGTACAACTTTTTGTCCTTAATGTAGATCACTGTTAGAGAACAACCAGATTTCGCGTCATCATGTACATTCAAATCCAATAACTCTGGACTGATTTGGGTGTTTGGAATAAATGCATTGTTTTTCTTCGCAGACAAAACTCCGTTAATCTCTTTGTTCAAAGATAAAAATGTCTTTCTTATGGCACCCTGGATTTCGTCATCTGATTTAATCTTGCTAAGCTCGTTTGTGAATGTAGGAACAAACAATAACTTAGTTACCTGTGCTATCCTGTGACTTTGGTTGGAAGGACCGTATTTCCCATCAATGGAACAGAGCAATATTTCATTTTCATTTCCTCTAAACTTCTGGATGAATAAATCTCTGGTTGAAACATGTTCTCTCATACCCATAGAATCAGAAACACCATAGCCTATATTGTCCAATTCAGACCCGGTCGTCCGAATTCTCATATCAATACTTTGGTCCGGAACCTTGGTTGTGGTCAATGTGACATCAATCAAACCAAGCACCTTTAATTCCTTTAATACAAGTAAACTATCATAATCCTGACCAGTCTCCTTGTTTGCACCATGGCCTGGTTTAATTTCAAATCTCTTGTTACCTGAAAAATTAAGATACCTCAAGTTAATGTTCCACTGCCAGTTCCAATCAAATGGCCAATTAGCAATGTTATATTTCAACTGATTTGATCCGACATCCAAATGTTGCAAATTAGATAATTTACTCAACTCTGCTGGTAAAGAAACCATCTTATTGTTGTTCAAGTATAATAGCTTAAGTGCTCTTAGGTTATGAAGGTCATCTGTGGGTAACGAGGTCAATTCGTTACCTGACAAGTACAATTCATGCAAGTGAACTTGTCTGCTAATTGCACCTTCGGGGATTTCTGTTAAGTCATTGTACGATAAGTTCAATGACTTAAGCTCTACCAAGAAAGAAATCGAATCAAAGCAATCGTCACTAAGTCTGTTATCGGCCAAAGTCAAAGATAACAAACTTTCTGCCAAGGATGATGAGGTTGGCTGAGTACCCACCGAACTAGTACTACTTGTTTCATCCAGGTCACTGGGTTCCCCCTCTTCAAGTAGCTCAAGTTTTGGTGTATTCACATCGTCAACCGATGGGGAAGGTTGCAGGAGAGGAATTGCTGCAAAATTTCTAAAATTTGCAGTAGATGAAATCCGCTTGGCAATCGAAAATGACGGCTTTGGAAAAGAGCTGAGAATGTTGGATGCCGCATTCAAAACACTTAACGATTTCAAATTCCAAATTTCATCTGGCAAAGATTGCAAGTTGTTTGAATGAACATCCAAATATTGTAATGACGACAACTGACCAATAGATGTTGGAAGGGATTGCAAATTATTACCATATAAGGATAAGAATGCCAATTTATGCAATTTCCCTAATTCTTTTGGTAATTCTACCAAGTGATTCTTATCCAAAACAAATTTTTCAATATTGGGAATTTTGGATAAGAATTCAGCAGGAATAGATGTTAATTTAGCCTTGGACAAGTCGAGGATAGTCAACTTTGTCAAAACATTTTCAAAGCGCAAATTGGTGATTGGGTTTCTGTCAAGATGAAGCAAATGTAAGTTCTTCATCTCATCACTGAATTTGGTAATGCTATTTTTGGTTGCATACGTAACCTCGAGATTTGGAAGATAGCCCAACACATCAACATTTGAGATCTGATTATATCTGATATCCAACCGCTTCAAAGACACCAAACCCTGAAGATAACTTGGCAACGATTTGCTCAACTTATTAGTACATAGGTTCAACTTCGATAAATTCTTTAACTTTTCAATAGATTCGGGAAGGCCTGATAAATCATTGTAAGAAAAATCCAAATCTTTTAAGTTGATCAATTCATTGACTGGTTCGGGATAATTTTTGAAATAATTCGATGATAAATTCAACGATGTTAAATTTTGCAATTTACCAAATGCTTTTGGTAAGAATGACAATTGGTTTGAGTTCAATTTCAAATGAGTTAAGTTCTTCAAGTGATTGATTTTTGATGGCAACTCATCCAAAAAGTTCTTCTCTAAATTCAAATGAGTCAATTTTTTAGCTTCTAAAAGATTCATTGGAAATTTAGAGCAACCATTTTTAGAAAAGTCAATACTAGTCATATTATTGCATGATTGGATGAAGTCCAAGGGAATGTAGATCGACGGATTGTCTGCAACATTCAACTTTTCAATCTCATACGTATGTTGATGGAAAATAATTGGAATATTCTTCAAGTTCAAACTTGAAATATTAACATCAACGTAATCTTTTGATAACAGAGCCTCTTCGTCGTGTGTTAAGTTACGCAAGAACACATCTTCCACAACAAACTTGCAAATAAATGACAAATCTTCACGTCCAATAATCTTAAGATTGTCATCGTCTGTGTAACCACTCAACATCAAAAGACCCATTTGAATTTTTATTGGTTTTTCAAAAGGTTCCAACACCTTGACACAATTTCCAATGTATACAGAAATTTGATAGTTAGAGATTGATTCCAAAAAGAATTTTCTCTGAACAATGGTTAACAATTCTGCGGTGGTAGTCTCTAATGCACATAGGATCGTAGTGAATGTGTTGTCTTCTTTGAAGACACGAACAATATGGTTTGGACCCCTGGTATTGGCAGGGTTTGCATTAGCGGGTGGATGATGATGGCGAACCAACTTCTCTGTTCCATAAAGAATAGGAACAGAGCTTAAAGTAGATTTCCATCTCTCTTCCTTCTTAACTTTATCCACCTTTTTGCTAACAGCGACAGTTTTCTTAACCACATTGTTGTCAACCTTTCCTTCAACAGAGACATCTAGGGCCGCATCTGAGGAAGAGTCGGATAATTCAACTTCAAATTCGTCACCATTATCTTCATCCTTATCACTATCATCTGAATCGAACAGAGGCAATTCTGCAAGTGCATTGGATTCATTATCCAATTTGACATCCCAACTATCAGGAGCTTTCCAACCACCTGATCCTTGGCCAGCAACAGATGCTTGATGTACAAGATTGCCGTGAGATCTCTCTCTAGTAGTTGACATTGAGGACTCGCTAGAAGGAATTACCCCCAGCGCAGAAAATGACTTTTTTAAGTGGCCAATCGAATTAGAATTCGAGGTGAAATTGATGGCTTTTTCTAAACCGTCGCTACTGGTTGGTTCAGGCGAATCATCCGACCTCTCATCAACAATTGGAAGGTCATAGTGATGTTCTTGTTCTGGAGACTTGATGATGCCCTTCAAATCATCCAAATTCATGTCTAGATCAAAGGTTGACTTTTTGGGCTTTGGAGTTTCCTGTTCAGTTGGTGTATCTGATGGAATGATTTCAATGGTTGGGTTGCTGGTGGGCTTCCTAGTCTTAGGACTTTGTGGAGATTGGAATGAATGACTGTAGTGATGCTCTAATGAGATTGATGGAATTCTAAACTTGTGCTTGGACGATGATGATGAAGCTGATGAAGCACTCTTGCGTTGATTAAAAGTGGGGTTGTGGGGCTCCGAGGAAGATACAGAAGATGTTCTGGTAGACGATATCGAACGCCTTTGATCATCTTCTTCAACAAACTGCTCCGAATCTTTGCGGTTGGAGTAAATCAACTTTCCAAGCAAGGAGCTACCCTTTTTCTTGAAACGGGGTTTGATAGGTTGGCTTAGTGGAGGTACATTGAAATGGTTCTTGCGAGTAGTGGCGTGGAATCCACGATAGTTTGCCTTAAGATTAGAAGCTTGTATAATTGTGTTGTCACTCTCTGGGACCTGATCTTGACTTTCACTGGTAGGGACCGAAATGGAAGATCTCGGGCTGTAGTTTTCAAGAGTGGTAGGTCCCAAATTTTCACTTTTATCATTGTTGTTTGGTCCACTGGATCCGGGAGTTCCCTGACGCAACTGATTGTGATCGTAGTTGAACGAAAACAACCCATCATGTTCGTGTGAGTTGCTGATGCTAGGGAAGTTTGAGTTTGAGTTCGAAGAGGATCCGGACAATGCTGGATACAATGGCTGGGAATGATGTTCTGAAATCAGCTGGTGATGCAATGAAAATTCAACGTTAGTTGGCAGTCTTGGAGGATCATCTTCCAGGATCTGAGGTGACTGTCCAGCAGTCATCCCAAAACTTGTAGCCCGCAAGTTGCTTCTTGATTTGTCTCTACGTAAAAAGCTCATGAAGAAGACTGATCAAGCAGAAAATAGAGCAATTATCTGAAATTTGCAATAAGCGAATGGTGATAAGGTAATTGAATATGTGATGGATTGTACGGTAGGCTTAAAGTGGTATTGATAGCTTAGACAACAATTAGACTTGGAGTCTGGTATACCAAAAATTTTTATTACAGGTTACAATCAACCAAAAAAAACTTTTTGCTGGTTTGTGCCACCCCCATCCAATTCCTCAAAGGTGCGTGTGCTGTCTCATTTTCCTTTTGAAGGCGCTCATAAGCGCGGGGAGCACTTGCGACAGAAATATTTTGCTCACCAAGTGTCTGCAGGACAAACGTAAATCTTTTGTAATGTACAGAGGCACTGCGGGAAACGAATCATATAAATTTCGTATATATTTTTTATTATTATGCATCAATTCCCATTTGGGTTTAATAATTAGTTAGTGTCATCACAGGAGACTTTTTTTTCTACCACATTACCAGAGTGCAAGTTTCTGTTCTGCTTATGTGTGTAAAAAGATGTGTGTAAAAAAGATGCGGGCAAAAAGGGTGCGGTGGCGTTTTACTAATGTGATATTTCTGATTAGTAAAGATCTTTCGTAGTTTTTCTTATTTCAGGTGATTTTCAAGGTCTGTTCCATCTTGAGACTCTCCTGCAGACCAATAGAAACTCCAAGTCACTTACCTCCTTTCTGTTCCAGAAACTTGGCTTTCGTCTGAAATTTTAGCATAAATTATTTTTCACCAACGAGCAAAAAAAAACCCGGTTCTCGTCTAAACCGGTCAAGATTGGATTTAAATCAGCGATCAGGCAATTTACGTTTTTCTTCTAATCCACTTAGATTCAAATATGGCAGATTCTTCCAGAACTATTAATCACAAGCTCAACGAGCTTTTGAGTAAGAGTATGTGTTATATGTTCTTGGTCCTTTTGGGCCACATCAACGTCTTTTTTTGGTCTTCGGGGTGACGTACCTTGAAAATCAACCTCGACGAACGTGGTCCTTATGCTCATCTTGTACCAAATACACCTCCCAGAACCAGGTTTTTGTACTAACCACAGATAATATTTCCAAGACAAAGTTGGACGCTGCGACTGCTCTCAACTATGCCAGCATCCTTCGTGCCAACATCTTGGGTAAGGATAAGCAAGAAAAAGTTAACTCGATTGTCGTGTTGGCCAAGCTTTTGGACTGTATTCTCGGAAGCGATGCTGTGTCTAATGACTTCTCGTCCATATTGGATAGAGTACTCTTCTCGACCTTATTCTCCATAGTGAGTACCAATATGTCCACGGAGACATACAAAGCTATCTTGAAGATCTCGGTCATCTTGATCAGTGGGTCTATCTTCAGATCAAAAGATGATCTTCTCGAGAACTACTTGCCATTATACGAATCACTTATAGAATACTTGGATGTGATCGATATCATCACCCACAAATTATACTTGCAAGACAACAAAATCACGTACAACTCCATTAAGTTGGTGACAGATTTGATCAACAAGGCCCTCAAGTTTAAGTACAACGGAATTATCACATTAGCTGGTAGACTCAAGCATGTCACCTACTTCAGTACTATCGGTAACTTGATTGAAACCGACGATAAAACTATCATCGATGCTATTGGCCAGTTGAAGGTGTCGTACTTCTACTTGAACGAATTCTTACATGCAACTACATTTGATTTGTCCATCCCGTCACACCAAACCATGTTGAATAACTTGTTTATCTTCTTGGAAGTCAGTTTGAACGAATACGGTACTCCTGCCACTGCTGCTGAATATGTAAAGGCTGGTTTCACCGAAAACCCTCGGAACTTTGTTGTGGAAAACTTTACCATTCTCTTGGCTATGGACTTGAAGATCTTTTTGAAAGATCCAAACTTCACCTTCAAGAAGCGTTTCCACGAAGAGTTGATGATGAGTGACCACAATAGAACTTTCCCTTTGTATTTGTTCATTGACAAGTGTACTACGTTATGGATTGATATCTTTCACCAGAAGGAGAAGTACTCTTGTATTTACTCTTCTATTTTGAGTTGGGAGTTGATGATCTACTACACCATGAACAACTGTTTGATCTTATGGCAAGAAACCAACGCTCAGTTGGAAAACGACATCGATGTTGACAGAATTCTTAATCTTTTGGAATCCAGCATTGATCTGTTAGAACAAGATATGACCCGCAAGCAAAAGACTATTGAAGAATGTTTGGACATTACTTCTTCTAAGTCCAGTGAAGAAATGAGACACGCACAAGTCACCAAAATCAAGGAAACCCACATAGACGAATGGCACTCTCGGTTCACTGAATTTAATAAGGATTTGAAGACAGAGGTGTTTGATTTCGTTTCGGAACAAAGATTGATTCAATTATTGAAGGGATCTTGGGTTTACACCGAAAACCATGGAGAGAACATATTGAGAAATCTTGACCGTAAGACGGGTGGATACAAGTACTATTTTATTACATTGTCTCCCAACAGACGATTTGTCTACTACAAAGAATTTCTTGAAAAGCCAATCACCAACCCTACATACGAAGAGTTGGAAGCGAGATACATTAAAGTTGCTGATATTCAAGATTTCAAGGCCACCAAGGTGGGTGAGCATATTGGGGAGGAAGATAAGAAGAAGAACAGTCGTTTGATTTCGATCAAGGGAACGATCTCCTACGAAAAGATTACTTTGCTCGGTGAGGGTCAAAGAAAATTGCTCAGTTTCTACACAGATACTACTGTAAACAAGTATGTGTGGTTAGATGGGTTGAAGATGTTGAAGGGATATACGGGCAAGGGTCAATTGTCGGAGGATACTGAGAAACAAATCGAATCATTGATCGATATTAGAAAGAATACCCAGTTGATGGCATTAGAAAATAAAGACATCGACCTCGATGCAAGAGAAGAGGAAGATGAGGAATTGTATGAAATTGGTGAGTTGGTCAATGCCACCGAGAACTTTTATTATGCGTCGTGATTCTCGTTGTATGTATAATTTTCAATTTTGTATAGGTATTTATCAAACATTTTTCGCGAGCTCATCTCATTCTAAAAATTCACAAAACACTACAGCACCCACAAGATGGCTAAAGGAAAAAAAAGCAAGCAGTCCAAGACTGTTGACTCCAATAAGGAGAAGAAACCTCGCGAAGACTTGCTTTTGACGATTGAAAGTGATTCTGAAACGGAAATCCCATACGAATCTGAAGAAGAAGAAGAAGAAGTTCAAGCAAAGTCAACCAAGAAGAAAAAGTCTAAAAATACAGAAGATGAAGAAGAAAAGGAACAGAATGATGATATCAATCCTGACTTTGTATTTTCTGTCGATGGTCTTGATACCGCTTCATCTTTCGATGGTTGGGATTTCAAAGTCGAAACCAAGGATCCAAATGGAAACGTCGCTACCAAAGACGTGGATTTAGATGGAATCTTAAGAAGAAAAGGTGGCTTAGTAAATATTGCAACCACTAATAAGGAGATAGAACAGGATGAAGAAGAAGAAGAAGAAGAAGAAGAAGAAGAAGAAGAAGAAGAAGAAGGGGAAAATGATGATGAGCTTGCAATGGATGGCTTTGGTATGGGAGCCAAAGAATCTGACGATGAAGAAGAGGACGAAGAAGAACCTGAAGAGAGAGATGAGGAAGAAGAAGAGGGCGTTGAAGCCGACATGGACGAAGAACATCCAGGTTCCGACGCAGAGATCGAGGAACCTCAGGGAGACACCGCTGAAGCGATGGCTGAGTTTTATGCTGACGAAGAAGAATCCAACACGGCAAAGAAACAGCTCCATACAACATTCCAGACGCTACAGTTATCTCGTCCAGTTCTAAAAGGCTTGGCACAATTAGGATACACAAAGCCTTCTCCCATTCAGTCTGCGTCGATTCCCATTGCATTGTTAGGAAAGGACATTGTCGCTGGTGCGGTTACTGGTTCTGGTAAGACTGCAGCATACATGATTCCAATTATTGAAAGATTATTATTCAAGCCAGCTAAGATATCTTCTACAAGAGTTATTGTGTTGGCACCAACAAGAGAATTAGCTATTCAAGTGTGTGATGTTGGTAAGAAGCTTGGACAGTTTGTGAGTAACCTCAACTTTGGTTTGGCAGTCGGTGGTTTGAACTTGAGACAACAGGAACAGCAATTGAAGACGAGACCAGATATAGTTGTTGCTACTCCCGGTAGATTGATTGATCACATTAGAAACTCGCCATCGTTCTCAATTGAATCTTTGGAAGTGTTGGTTATTGATGAAGCCGATAGAATGTTGGAAGAAGGTTTCCAAGTCGAATTGACCGAGATCTTGTCGCTTATCCCCAAGCACAAGAGACAAACTTTATTGTTCTCGGCAACCATGAACACAAAGATCCAGGATTTGATTCAGTTGTCGTTGGAGAAGCCTGTTCGTATTATGATCGATCCGCCAAAGACGGCTGCAAGCAAGTTGGTACAAGAGTTTGTGCGTATTCGTAAGAGAGAACACTTAAAGCCAGCCTTGTTATTTCAATTGCTCAAGCAAATTGATCCCCATCAGCAGAATAGAACTGTGGTCTTTGTAGCTAGAAAGGAACAGGCACACAGATTGAGAATTATTTTGGGTTTGTTGGGTATGAAGGTGAGTGAATTGCATGGTTCGTTGACCCAAGAGCAGCGTCTCAAGAGTGTCAATGATTTTAAGAGTTTGGCTGTCCCAGTATTGATCTGTACCGACTTGGCTGCCAGAGGGTTGGATATTCCCAAGATCGAAATTGTCATCAATTTCGACATGCCCAAGACACACGAAATCTACTTGCACAGGGTGGGTAGAACTGCTAGAGCAGGTAGAGATGGTAGGTCTATTTCATTTGTTGGAGAGTCTACTTCTGACAGAAATATTGTCAAGGAAGCAATCAAGTCATTGTCTGAGAGCGAAACTGCTGGTAAGGCTATTTCACGTAATGTGGACTGGAAGGATGTTGAATCGCTCAACAAAATTGTTGATTCAAAGGGTGAGATAATAGAGGAGGTGTTGGTCGAAGAACAGCAGGCCAAGGAGATATTGCAGGCCGAAATGGAGTTAGCCAAGGCTGCCAACATGATGACGCATGAAAAGGAAATTCATTCACGTCCGAAGAGAACCTGGTTTGAGTCTGAAGCTGACAAGAAGAAGCACAAGACTGAAGTTATGGAACACTTGACGAAACATGGTAAGAAAGTGAATTCGAAGAAGAGAAAACAACTCGAGTCCAAAAAGGAAGATGGCAACAGATCATACAAGAAAACCAAGAACGATAGAATGACCGACCAAAAGAGAAACCCTAAAGCTAAAGTCGGCAAGCCTACCAAATCCAAGCCGAAAGGTAAACGGAAGTAGATAGGCATTATATGATGGAACATGGCCCTAGTTGGTTGTAATCACTTATCATTGGGGATGGTTCCTGACGTGGTTGCAGCTGCGCATTCCCTAATAATCATTGGCACTATAAATAGAGCAGGGATACCTCCAGTGAGAGTAATCCAAAAAATTCAATACAATGGATAGATATCTTCACCTTGTTCAGAAATTGGTACATTCAATATCACATGGGTGCAAAATCACTTACAAGCAATATTGAAAATTCGCAAACTCCTTGTAGAATTTGGAGCAATTGAAATAACTTCCAACCACTTGAAGAGACTTCATGGTACGACTGTATCAGTGCTGCACGAGAGAAAAACACCATCCAATTATACTTGAAATCACACATATTGTTTCGAAACCAATTAATCTTTCCACCTGGCAACATGTGTCGCGGTTCTATATATTATCACGTGAAACTCAATAACTTAACACGGTAGTCTTACCTGCACACAAACTGAAGGATTCGCGGGTCAGAATGGAACCCGCAGCGAATCTGTCAATAATCGGTCACCTAGTAATTGTATAAACAGCAGGTGTTACCATGTTTCTTAACAGTGGCTATACGCGATTGTTCAACAGTAACAGTTCAACAGACATTAATAGTCCGTCCAAATTATTTGTCCAGATTGTGGTCCTACAATGTTTTTACTACTTATCTGCGCTTATAATCTTCTACCTTGTGGCTTCGTTGGACGGCTACAACTTTAAGCTCGATTGGATCTTTCTGTGGGAGTTAGTTGTACTGGATAATGCATTGGGTTTGATTCTTTTTGCATTGTGGTTGTTTGACTCGCTCCTCTGTGTCCTCTTTGTGACGATTATTGTTGGCAGATCTAAGTTGGCGTGGGACTTTGCCATCACAGTACATATCATCAACTTGCTTGTTGTCTGGCTCTATTCTGGTCAGTTTCCCACCTCTATATTGTGGTGGTGCTTACAGGTGCTAAGTGGTGTACTCTTGGTAACCCTCTCCACTTATCTGACCCGATGGAAGGAGTTAAGAACGACATTCTTTGAAAATATGTTGGACCAACAGGAGTTAGGTCAGGTGAATCACTCTCAGGGAATTGAAATGAGTGACTTGCTCCAAAAACAATCTTCGGCTTAGCATGTTGCTCGAAATCTATCAATATCAATTACGGAATGGGTTTTCTCGTTTCATCGGTGTTAAGAAGAATTATTCCATGAGGTGCCCTTCATAAGTAGGTAACTGCATCTAATACAGCAGCAGGTCAGATAATTTCCCTCTGGCTCTCTACTAGAGAGTTTTCTAGTACTACAACTTGCACATAGGCTTGGAACGGTTTGGACTAGACACAGTCCAAACTGATTGCATCGGATATAACGACAAATTTAGCATTAAGTTTATTACTCGTATGTCTCATTATTAAACGAATTATAAATGTGGCTATCAATCGGACCAATAGATGTCGCAATAGATGTCGTAAGCGATACCCAAACAACGGTAGTGTGGACGCCCATAATGAGTTGAAAGTTCTCCAACTGATTTCGTCATCGCCATATGTGGATGGAATAACGTTTGTGATATGTTTTCAATTCAATTGTGTGTAATCTTAAGCACGTTGCTGTGTGGCACCGGATTGTATCATCCTGTGGCGTTCCCCTTGATATATATATAGATGGTTAATATTGGAGGTATGACTATCATATTACTGTAATCAAACATGTCTTACAAGCCCAAAGGTTCTGAACTTCTTGACCCTCTTTTCCTCAAGCACTTATCTCTTCAAAAGAGTCAGCCCAATTTCTTGACACCAGAAAAGGTCCTTGAACAAAGAGACAAGATCAAGTATCCACATTACTTGTATCCTACAAAAGAGGAAGAAGCCGGCAAATTTGACAACTTTAAGAATATTGATGGCGCTAAGAATGACAAGGGTCATTTGGGTGACCCCACCTTTAAGAATCTATTCCCACAAGGAAAAAAGATCAAAACTACCGACTTGTCTCCCAACTTTGGTACTGAGATCAAGGGTATTCAGTTGAGTGAATTGGATGATGCTGGAAAGAATGATTTAGCATTGTATTTGGAAACGAGAGGCTTGGCTGTTTTCAGAGACCAGGATTTTAGAGACAAAGGACCAGCATTTGCCAAAGAGTTCGGAGAATACTTTGGACCCTTGCACATACACCCTGTTAGTTTCACAGCAGAAGACTACCCTGAATTATTGGTTACATTTAGACCAGCAGGTGATGGTTCTAGATACGGCAAACAATTTAATAACACAACAAATTCGGCTGCCTGGCATTCCGATATAAGCTTTGAAGAATACCCCTCCTCATTCTCATTTTTTGTTGCATTAGAAGCGCCTCCATCGGGTGGCGATACAGTGTTTGTGGATCTTAGAGAAGCTTACAACCGTCTCTCGCCTACTTTTCAAAAGCAGTTGGAAAGTTACACTGCAGTTCACACCAATTACTACCAAAATTTGGCTGCAAAATTGAGCAATAGCGTTGCTAGAGTCAAAGGTGACTACTTCACAGAACATCCATTGGTGAGAACACATCCAGTTTCCGGAGAGAAGAGTTTGTTCTTTTCCAGATCGTTTGTTCATAGTATTAAAGGTCTCAAACCATCCGAGTCGGATGCTATTTTAAATTTCCTTGATGATCATGTTACCAACAATCCAGAAATCCAAGTTCGGGCTCAACACAAAGGTACCGATTCAAAATCCGTAATTGCGTGGGACAATAGGTTCCTCTTGCATACTGCGATTAACGATTTTTTGCAACATGAAACTTCAGCGCGCCATCATTATCGGATTACAGTTATTGGTGAAAGACCCTTCTTAGACCTGAAGGAGGAAACGAATGGCCACTCTAATGGGTTGTCAAACGGTCATTCAAATGGTATTTCAAACGGCCATTCAAATAAGTAACGTTGCACTTCATTCAAATTTAGGTTTTGATTATTCGCGATAAATATGGAGTGTTTTTTGTAAATCAAATTGAGGGATAGGTGCCAATAAATTTCTTTTATGAGTCAAATGTAGCTCAATTGAGAAGACTAGAGTTGCATGATACTAATATGGAAATTGATATTTCTTGGACAGAAAATCCTATGATATCGCCACTTTGAATTTTGATGTCACTTGATATTTTTGGGAGTAAACGTTACAATTTATCAATATCCCACTTGTTCCGGTGTGGGGAAATTCTTCGAGCAATCAACCCACGTAATGGCTATGGATGTTACATTCTAATCGGCAAAACTTATTTCCATAAACTAGAAATATAAATAAGCAAATTGAAGCAAAAATGTGAAAGGGTAAACTTACAACAATGCACTATCTACCATTGGTATTTTATGCTGCGTTAAGTTACGCTTCTAATGATACTAATTTTTTTACGTTTGCCCCCGACCTTGAACCACGGTATGCCACACCGGTTCCAAAGCCAACTGGAAGTCATGAAACGTACGCTCCTCCTTATTCTAACCTTACTCATTTATTTGCTACCCAACCAGCTACCAGACAATGGGGTAAGTGGGATCCAAAGGCTAATGCCTCTGCAACCGATAAGGAAGACCCATACGGAAACTATTCTTGGACCAAGATGTGGGAATCAGCTTCACTTGTTAACTTTACCTACACTAGTGTTTACAGTGCTACTGTTAATGCTACCTCGGTTCCAACTGATGAACTTGTTAGACCTCCTGAAGACCCGTTCACCTTTGAATCCAATGTGACTTTCCCTGAAGACTTTTTCTTTGGCGTTGCTGGTTCGGCCGCCCAAATTGAAGGGGCTGTTGCTGATGAAGGTCGTTCTCCTACTATCATGGAAATTTATACCGGTAATTCTACCCAACCAGAAAATTACGTTACTAACGAAAACTACTACCTTTACAAGCAAGATATTGCTCGTCTTGCTGCAATGGGGGTTGATCATTACTCCTTCACCATTCCTTGGACAAGAATTCTCCCATTTGTATTCCCAGGAACCCCAGTTAACAAATTAGGTCTTGACCACTATGATGATGTTGTGAATACTTGCTTGAGTTATGGCATCAAGCCTGTAATTACCTTGACCCACTTTGACTCTCCAATGGCTTTTATTAGCCAAAGGTTCCCAATCACGAGTGCAGAAATGATGCAATCGCAAAAGAGAAAGTATCCTCTTTTAAATAACGGTGGTTACTGGAATGAAACCTTTGTTGAAGCCTTTGTTAATTATGGTAAGATTGTTTTGACTCATTTTGCGGATAGAGTTCCAGTGTTTGTTGGCTTTAATGAACCAATGATGTATGCTGCCTATCCATTGGGTGTCAAGAATGTTGTCAATGCCACTGCCCAGCTTCACAAATTCTACCATGAAGAAATTGGTGGTACTGGTAAGTTTGGTATTAAATTGGTTAACAACTTCGCTGTTCCAAAAAACTCAAGTAACAAAGACGATGTCATTGCTGCTAACAGAGTGAATGATTTTGCTTTGGGCTCTTTTGCAAACCCACTTTTCTTAGGAAAGGACCAACCTCAAACTTGGAAGGACACCTTCACCAGTTACAATGGTACACTGGACCCAGAAAACCAATTCTTGTTCACCAATGAAGAATTGAGACTAGTTGCTAATGGATCAGATTTCTTTGGAATTGATCCCTACACCTATGGGGTTGTAACTCCTGTAATTGGAGGGATTGAAGCTTGTCAAAAGAATACTTCCCATCCTGCTTGGCCATTCTGTGTGAACTTGACTCAAACGAGGGAAGACGGATGGAAGATTGGGTACCGTTCTCAAAGTTATGTTTACATTACCCCAGTTCAATTAAGGGAATTCTTGAACTATATCTGGAAGAGTTGGAAGACCCCAATCGTTATTGGGGAATTTGGTTTCCCAGAATGGAGAGAAGGTGAAAAAGAATTAGGAGATCAATTATATGATCAATCCAGATCAATTTACTATAGATCTTTCTTGGATGCAATTTTGAAAGCTATTAATGTTGATAAGGTTGATGTTTTGGGTGCTTTTGCTTGGTCGTTTGCTGATAATTGGGAATTCGGTGACTATACTCAACAGTTTGGTCTTCAAGTTGTCAACAGAACAACACAAGAAAGATTCTATAAGAAGAGTTTCTTTGACACTGTGGAATTCGTACAAGAAAGAAGAAAGAAGGTGTTGACCGTTTAATTCTCTTTGTTTAAGGCTATAATACCCCGTTTTTTTTTTACGAATAAATTGTAAGTGCACATACAGAATTCGCTCGGTTCGAGTCATATTCCTTGGCCCCTTATTGTGGTTGTACACAGTTTTGTAGCCACAACACATAATAACGTCACCATTATACTTCTCGAATTGCACGGGGTCTGTCCTATTTCAAGTCAAAGTTATAAATTGACATGTGGGCCGACCCATAAGAACCCCCTAAAATAACATTGACAGGAAATACCAATGAGTGAACCAAAAGTCCCTAAAAAGCGATTGATTCTCAATGCATTTGCAATGGGTTGCAGTGGACATCAGTCTCCAGGACTTTGGAAGTATCCCAAGGATAAATCACACGAATTTGGTACTATCGAGTATTGGACTAATTTGGCTAAGATATGTGAAAAGGGAAAATTTAATGCCATTTTTATCGCGGATGTATTGGGGGGCTATGATGTCTACAATGGACCGAGAAATCTTGATGCTGCTGTTACTTCTGGTGCACAATGGCCGGTAAATGAACCCAGTGCTGTTGTTTCTGCAATGGCTGCTGTTACAGACAACATTGCGTTTGCTGTTACCTTTAGTACCATTTCTGAAGCACCGTATCATTTTGCTAGAAGATTGGCCACCTTAGATCATTTAACAAATGGTCGTATTGGTTGGAACGTCGTTTCTTCCTACTTGGATAGTGCTGCAAGAAATTTATTGAACGGGGAAGATTTGCCTCCTCATGATGAGAGATATTTACGGGCACAAGAATACATTGAGGTCATTTACCAGTTATTCTTATCCTCATGGAGAGATGATGCGTTAAAGCTTGATCGAAGAAATGGAATCTTTTCCGATCCTAATTTGATCAGACAGATTAATTATGAAGGAAAATTCTTTAAGGTTCCTGGTCCGAGTATTACAAGTCCTACCCCACAACGATTGCCCGTAATCTTGCAAGCCGGTGCATCCAAGGTTGGTCTTGAATATGCTGCTAGAAATGCAGAATGTGTTTTCATATCTAGTTTGACCCCAGAAAGCTTGGGTAGCAGAATAAAGAACTTACGGGATATTGCAAGCACCTGCAATCGTCATCCTAGTGAAATTAAAACCTTACAAATGGTTACGCCAATTATTGGTAAAACTCATGAAGAAGCTTTGGAAAAATATAAAGAATACCAAAGTTATGCTGACATTGAAGGAGCTCAGGCATTATTTAGTGGGTGGACTGGGATTGATATTGGACAATATGGTTGGGATCAGGAATTGGATCATGTAGAAAGCAATGCTGTACGGGGATTTTCTGAAAGTTGGACAAAAAAGCTTCCTGGGGAGGAAGACGGCTTGAAAAAAACAAGAGGTTTTCTTGCTAAGCAGATAGGTGTTGGTGGCGCAGGGGTTGTTTTCTATGGAACAGCTAAGGAGGTAGCCGATGAAATTGAAAGATGGGTTGATATTTCAGATGTTGACGGTTTTAACTTTGCTTATGCTGAATCTCCGCAAACTTTTGAAGACATTGTTGACTACCTTATTCCCGAACTTCAAAAGAGAGGTTTAGTTTGGGATGACTATCCGAAAGAAGGTCTTACGTTTAGAGAAAATCTATTCGGTATCGAACTGCCGGAACTGACGTACCTTAATCCAAATCATCCAGCTTATGATTTGAGATGGAGACAAGATCAAACTAAAGAAGAATTTGAAACGAAGTTTAAAGAAGTTGTTGATAAGCACTTTTCATTTCACTAACTATATTTCTTATTTATTGATGTCTAATTTCCAATGTATTGTTTGACAGCATCCTTAACAGATTTTTCAAGACTGGTAGATTCGAAACCCAAGATTTCTCTTGTTTTTTTGTTGTTAATCAGATTATCCTTGGTATTAGCATCTTCTCCTGTCGCAGGTGTTCCAACAGGCAATTTACTTCTTAACTCTGGGAAGTTCTTCCTGATGAAGTCAAGAACGTATTGCGAAGTGAACTTTCCGTTAGCTAAAAGCAACCGTTGATTAATTGCCTTGTCTTCAAAAGCCACCAAGTGTGCTCTAGCGACATCTCTCACGTCAATGAAAGATCCAGCGGTAGTTGGAACATCATTTTCAGGCTTGAGTTTCAACAATTTACCAACTATTTCAGCTGAAAAGTTCAATACACCCTTCGCATTTACATCAAAAGCCTGTGGTCCAAAGCTGAGAACAGGGTTAACAGTGGAAAGGTCAAAGTTGACCTTTTCATCCTTGATGAAGCTCCATGCAGCCTTTCAGCTAATGCTTTAGAACCCGCGTACCCAACAAAACCATTGGCTTTGGTTTCTTCCCAGCTAATGTTATTCCAATTTGATTCATCAACGACTGCAGGCTTGTTAGGATCCATGGGATTACTAACAGCAAGGATTGCAGATGTAACCACAACCTTCTTAATTTGGGGACCGTAGTTCTTAATGGAGCTGAATGCATTCTTAGTACCATTAACAGCTGGAATTAAGACTTCCTTTTCGATATCCTTAGCGGCAAAAGTTACTGGTAAGGCTGTATGCAAAAATACTGTAACTTCGGGGTGTGCTTTGATTGCTTCGTCAAATGCACCGTTGTTTGATATTTCCTTCACAATTTTGTAGCTGAATTTATCAGAGTTCAAGTTCTTTTTCAATTGTTCACCTTTTTGCGTAGAGCGAACAGAACCAACAACATTGTATCCCTTGTTAATGAGAAGCTTTACAATGTTTTGAGCAATAAATCCAGAAGCACCGGAGACGAAAACAGAAGTAGGAACAGGCATTCTTGATAGGTTGATATTTAGTAAGTATTCTTTACAAATTAATGAATGATATGATGGCATTGATGTTGCCTTTATATTGTTGTGGTATACGCATGCTGAACATAGTATTGAATTGATTATTAATTGTCAGCTTGGTTGTATAGGCTGTTTACTATACTTCGTAACACAAGATTCACCAATAATTTCCGAGAACAAATTCGGAAATAATCATGCGGTCACTATAATCATAGATCTTAAAGCCGAATTTTTATTTGGCTCCTAAACTTATTTCCTATTCCTAAATAGGCAATTCACAGTATCCTCTCTAGTGTATTTACAATTTATAAGGAAGAATTCAAAGACCATGGTAACTTGATGTATTGGTAATAAGCCACGGAATCCTCTTATTAAGATGACTGTACGATTTTTTGTGGATTAATCTATTATGTATATTTCATATAGGATTATGAAGAAATAAATTAAGTCTTGGAACCACAGGGGGATTTACATATGAGCTGGATTATATCTACGGCAAATATTCGGTTAAATCCATTTACATCTGATACAGTCACTCTATTTCACTAATCATGTATTAGCTTTTTGAAGTGATCATCCCCTATTACTAATCCGTAAAGACTCTGCTAAATTAGGCTCTTCTATTTGGAGCGAGTAAGTCGTTCAAATACTATTATAGAAGACTATCCATCTGCGTACTTGGTAACTACACTTCACTTACCATGACAATGTTGACTTAATTTGAAAAGTCTAAATGAGAAGTATATCTTCTGGTTCGAAAGCGAAAGTATTGGGGCCATAGTGTTGTAATCTTGTTTCTACCTTCTCCAGATATGTAATCTGGCGTTCACTTGAGAGTGTAGTAGACATAGTATTCTATTTTGCTAATTATCTAAATTCCTTAATCTTTTCAAATATTAAGAAATTCTTCACACTTATAAGTTACTCGGGGACCTGCAGACTTATGCAAGTTCATTCACGGTCCATGTCGACTTATGCAAGTTCATTCACGGTTCATGTCGACTTATGCAAGTTCATTCACGGTCCATGTCGACTTATGCAAGTTCATGTTGTAATCTGCAGTCTCACGTATATTTATTCACTGCATTTTCTTGGACTGGACTTCTCGTCCAATTGGCTTCCTCTTTCACCAGCGTTACTTCGTTAACATTGTTCTCTCACCTACTCTGCTTCATTGGGTCAGTTTCATCCTTAACCTTTCTGCTTGAATTACTTCCTGCATTTCAGGATGCAACACATAGAAGCCCCATGTTGGGTAAGGTTTTGTAACCATGGAGAAATATCAGTACTTTTCCTTCTACTGATATATCTTGGATTGTTACACCAAAATTATAAAAGTTGAAAGAAATACAAACAGATTACCTAACTTGTAAGTGACTCCAAAATAATGTTGCATCTAGGACAGTGTGGATTGATCCAACTAGACAACCCAGTGAATGTGTAACTTCGATAATATAATATTAGGCTAAAATCCTGAGCCTCAGTTGAAATTGAAATAATAAAGGAATGATAAATTCTAAATTTTGTAATTAATGATGAATTCTGTAAATATTAAATACTTTTTCTTTTTAGTTTCCTTATAAAAAGTAACTTTCATCTCTAATGAAGTTGGGAAACAAACAACAACAGAAGAATAAACATATCGCATCAATAGATAGAATTTCATCAACTTTGGTTAATAATTCTGATGATGAGTTTAATTTATTAGAATCGTCAACAGTAACATAGATATACACCAGAACCGCAATACATTATTTCAAGATAAGCTTTATGTTATTAGTACTTGTAACCTATGTACTAAACCATCTTATACAGTTTTTGTTGCATCTGGAACTGCATGGAGTAATCCAACCAGATGATCCGAGCAGAGAATATCCCGATTAGGAAATTATTAGGATTGATGTCAAGATCAGCAATGAGATCTGCAGACCCCTCATATGATGGGGTATTGATATGAGGAGGAGAAGCACTCTTAATGTGGAAATGAATGACTCTATTACGGAGTTCACTAGAGGGGAAAAGCTCCTGGTTTAACACATAACAGAAATGATGTCCTCTATTTTTGAGAACTAAGGATGAATTCTATAATTAACAACATAATACTATGACATCATAATCAACTACTGAGAAACAACGTCACTATCTTGACAAATTAGAGACATTATTGCAACAGAAATCCAAATTGTGGAAATGATTTATTAAAGTTAAAAAATGAAACTGGCAAAGTATTTACCAAACGAAAAGTATATAATCTAAAATTAAGAGAATAAGAATACAAACAAAAACAAAAGAAAACTTGTCTAAAAGTCAAGTGCTAAGAAAACAGAAAACAAGATCATTGAGAATGATGACTTGATTGAAACAGCATTATTTCCATATGTTGACACAGTTGGAACTAATGTTTTGGTGGCTGTTTGTGAAGTTGGGATTGTTGGTTTAACCAATGGGGTGGTATTATCTGGATGGTTAGGGCCAGAAGACAGTGTCTTGGTATCATTTGGTTTGGAGTTGTTGTTGTTGTTGTTGTTGTTGTTGTTGTTGTTGTTGTTGTTGTCGTCGTTGTTGTTGTCGTTGTTGTTGTTGTTGTTGTTGTTGTTGTCGTTGTTGTTATTGTTGTTGTTGTTGTTATTGTTGTCGTTGTTGTTGTTATTGGTTGGTTGAGTTGGTTTAGGGCCAGGCTGTGTTTGACACTCCGATAAGGTACAGGTTGTAGTTCTTGTGTCAGTCTTGGTATTCACAACAGTAGACACATGGTCAGAGTGTTTTGGTGGAAGAGTACTACTAGTGTTCAACCATGGACCAGTGTGACTGCTTATAATAAATGGAACATCAACAA